>JAECUM010003347.1:0-134355 GCA_016617855.1 Megalonaias nervosa | reverse complement strand
TGTGCTACGTTTCACTGATGGGCTCCAGTCCAACATACTTATCCGACCTCACCCATGTGTACACACCAGCAAGATACTTACGCTCCTCTTCTGACACTCGTATTCTCATTATTCCCACTATGAAAATGAAATCATATGGACAATGTTCTTTTGCATACCAGGGCCCAGCACCGTGGAATGAATTGCCCACTGAACTTAGACACAAAGACAGTGATCTCATTCAAGAGCGCTCTTAAAACTCATAATGTTTCCTTACCTTAAATATTTTCAGCATGTTTTCTGTTTTCTAATTTCATGGTGTTTGTTTTTATTTTTGTAATCATATCATTATATATGTTTTTAAGTGTTGTCAAATGTTGTAAAATGCTTAGAGCTTCTAAAGATTAGGCGCTATACAAATTCCTCATTATTAATGTTATTATTATGAAAAGAAGAAATGCTAGGAGCCTGCCTTATGTCACTGGGAATGTTGTTCCATACCAGTGGACCATTATATTTAAAACTTTTTTAAAACAATTCCTTCTTTGGCATTGGTATAATGTAATTTTTACTTTCAATGAATCTTAAATTTGGAGTACCATTGGCGTCTCTTTGGTGAAAGATATTGCTTAGATAGACAGGAATGGCTTTTCTGGATACTTTATACATCAATTTAGCCTTTCTAAGAAATATTCTTTCATGTATTGTTAAAATCTTTATATTATTCATTGCATCCTGGAAATAGTCTATACATTGATCTAGAATTAAATGGCAAGCCCCTTTTGGAGTCTTAAAAGTGTTGTTATATTTGAATTAGAGGTATTACCCCAAATTACATCACAATAGTTCAGATATGGCTGAATGTAACCTTTATAAAAGATGATCCTATATTGAAGAGGAATGTACATTTTGATTTTTCTCAGGAGCCAAAGATAAGAATTAATCTTGTTTGAAATATGTTTAATGTGAATAGACCAAGTAAGATTGTTATCATATGTAGACTATAGAGAATCTAAGGTTGAGAGATGAAAGATCAAAGATCACTTAAGAACAGATGCAAAGTCTAGTTGGTTCTAAATTAAAATGGACATGCAATATGTCCACCCCAGAGATCATCTTGAAACTTTTGTTATGGCTGTTCCTTCAAAGAGAGACAGTCATCTCAACATGGGTTTTTCATTTGATAATGAGGGAAAATGGTGGCACTTAGATAGCCAGTGTGACCACCACAGTGGCCATGTTAACAGATCTTGTTATTGCTACACTTCCTAAATGGAAAGACATTAAAATGAGGTTGTCACAAAAAGATTTTTGTATGAGATCTAATCGTCATAAATGAAAGTGCTGATGATCTGACAGCCACTGTGGCCATTACGGCAGCCATTTTGAAAATCTTGTTGCTGCTCTTGAACAGAAAGTCATCGACATTGGGTTTTCACTTTTTGTGAAGTCTAGTTGGTCTTGAAATGAACATGGTACTGATCTTATTTTCATTGTGGCCACCACAGTTGCCATCTTGAAAATCTTGTTATTGCTAGAGAAAACTTCTCATTATGTCAACTTTATCTTAAATGAAAATAGTGTCATTCAGTATGGCCACTGTGGCAGCCATGTTGAAAATCTTGCTATTGCTACTCCTCCTAAATGGAAAGTTTGATCAACATATGATATTCACAAGAAGACTTGGTGTTTAACTTTGCCCAAAATCAAAATGGTGCCATCTTTCATACAGTATTGTTGCCACAGAGGATAATTTTTTAAATCTTGTTATTGCTTTAGATAAAACCTCAGATTGTTTCAACACATCACAGTTAAAATGAAGAAATGGTATTTTCTTGAATTCCTGGAAATTCATTTCATTCACTAGAGCATCTGTCCCACGTTGGGTATTTTGTTTTAACTGAGGTGGGAATTTCCTCCCTGAATTTTCAGTTCTAGAATAGATCCTTTTAAATTTATTCCATTTCATTTTGGGTATTTGACTCATGCTAACCAGTTACAGAGAGGATATTTGCTTGAAACTTGTGAATAGCATATATATTAATCATGACCTGGCATACATTGAAATGGGAAATGTTCTGAGTTGGTCCTTGAAGGCACCAACAGGACAGAGCATTGTTACAGCATCCCTCAGTGACAGGTTCTCTCATTTGTAGGTATCTTTTATAGCTTTTCATAAACATCATTGTAAAGGGGATGCACTTTACCCTTGGGGATTTTAAAGTAAGTTTTTTTCCATCAAATATTGCAGGTGGTTAGAAACAATGTATGTTAGGGCAGACTGTCATGACACTAAGCATACATGAACAAATATTTTGAAGTCAAGGTCATGCATCCAAGGACATGACGATAAAATATACCCTCATGTAGAACGATGTATTCTACCTAATGATTTATTGTTCTTTGTTCCTTTTCTAATGCAGTCAAAACTTTTAACCCAACAAAGAACTTGTATGTTATATAATTATTGCTTTTTAACATAGTTTCATAAATGTTAAGTATTTTATATAATGTGCCTTATTTTTCAGTTGTTCAGATATTTAAGACTAAACATTTTGGCATATAATTTTAGAAAAGAATAGATTTGAAGTATCTTTCTCATTAACTGTGATAAAATAGAGAGTGTAATTGCTTGCTAATTCCAAATAATAAGGATTATGCAGTGATCTTTAAAGTGCCTTTTTGGTACTCATGAACTGAGTAATTTAATCAGACTGGTGTTAAATAAAGAAATAAATAAAATGTTAAGCTTCCTTGCTCAGAAAGGTTGGTTGACTTCATTTTCAGATTCAGGTGGCTGAAGTGTTTTGTTTGCTTAAAGAAATGTGGTAAGAAGCCAGTTCAGGTTACTTGATTGGTTTCAGAGGTCAGTCCAAGTCAAATGAATGAATTGGTCAACACTGTTGCTTGATGGCAGGAGATCCACTCAGAGTCACTGTCTCCTATGTCATTTACTTTTTCCAATGAAAATAATGGCCACAGTTGGTTTTAACGATGACAATTAAGCCTAGAAATAAACCTTGTATGGTAATTAGTGTTTGGGTATTGAAGGTTGAGTTGATTTAGTGTTGTTATAAAGCACCATTATGGATTAGATTTCAGCCTTGGGAAAAGGATAAATTACAGTCATCTAAGAGGCATTAGGTTCCCAGAAAATCCTGGAAAACCAGAAAATGTGCATTTGACTTAATGCAGCAATGGACAATTCTGGAAATGACAAAAAAACTTCCTCCAATGTCATAGACAAGAAATGGAATTACTTAAATTTTGGAACATGTCAAGTCATGGAGTGTTTCATCAATCTTTAAACCAGAATGCTTTCAAAATTGGATACACATCGTAGAAACCTGGTTATAAAAACTTCATTATAAACACATTACTGAATAACATAAAATATTTATCCTAATGTGGTACTAATTTCTTTTTTGATTGCCCTATCATCACTAAATGATCTAATTTTGTTGGTGGGCTGCCTAGCAACATACCAAACTAAACCAAACCAATTTCTTTTTCCCCAAGATGTGTTCACTGTGCATTGGTTTTGTTTCTGAAACCAGTATTCAGATTGTCATGAAAGATTGATCAATTTAGTTAGGGATAATTGCAATAACCAGGTTTTCTTTATTCAGCCAAAGGAACAGTCATGGAGCTTAAAAATGTTGCAGGTGGAAACACCCTGCCTGGAGTAATATACACGTATTATAGATGGTAATACATATTTTAGGGAGAGTTTTGACTCCAATGAAGATTGTACATAGTTAAGGCAGGTGTGGGTTACTACATACTTATCATTATGACAGATTATTATTTTTATAATTGACTTTTACAACATTTGACTGTAATTCCTAATATAAAAATTCTTATTTATTTCTTGTTTTATATATATATATATATATATATTTATATATATATATATATATATATATCATATGACAAATAACAGTCCTTTCAAGTGCACTGGATCCAGCAAGGAATCATGTTTCTCAGAGATTGATTAAGATAAATGAAATAAACTGACTACGAACAGTGCAAAACTAGTTTCTAACTAGCCTGAGCGCTTTTGACTCTTAATGAGTCTTTTTTGAAGGCAAATACAAAACATAGACAAGACAAAAAAATAAAACAGAAAAACCGTTGTGTTTTGTATTTGCCTTTGAAAAAGACTCATTAATAGTTGAAAGTGCTCAGGCTAGTTAGATACTACTTTTGCACTGTTCATAGTAAGTTTATTGCATATATATATATATATATATATATATATATATATATATATATATATATATATATATATATATATATATATATATATCTTTTCTACCAGCTAATGAAAAAGCCATAAGTTTTATTTACGTACATACATATTTGACTGTATACTTTTAAGCATTCTCTTTTTCAAGTCAGTTATGATGTATACTTCATTACAAGTCCAATATAACTGCATATAACATAGACCCCAATCTGCCATCACATAATGTGCAGATGGATCAGGGCCCATGTTGTTTGTTCTCCCAATTACTCCAGGGCAACACATTATGCAAAATACAGATCTGGTTCTGTGCATTTTGCAGTTGGACCTAACTTATGGGACAAAATGTATCATCTAATGTACAATGCGTTGCATCAATTCGTATATGAGTGTGTAATTTCGTTGATTAATATAAGTTAAGTATATTTCAGTGCTTTTCAGGTGGCAGTAAATATCTTGATTACAATTCATAACTATGAGAAGAGAACATTATTTGGATAAACCTACCTACCGATTTAAAGACCGATTTATCTTTGATCTACGTTTCATTTACCACCACAATTAAGGATGCTTCCAGTTTAACAGACTACCATATATATTCATATATAAGTCGGGCCTTCTATATACTGCATAGACCAAGATCTTCCATTGCATAATGTGCTGTCAGATCTGGGTCTGTGTAGTTTGTTAGGACCAGTCAACATAAATCCTGATTTACCAGTGCGTTATGTGGTGGCAGATCTGGGTCTGTTATTTGCAACTAGTAGGCTAGTATTTACCCTGTCATGTCTTCCATTGACCTGAGAACACATTATCAGGTAAATCATGTGGACTACTCTTGCATCTTTGTGATCAAACGTAACATTCCAACCTTTAATCATGCAATCAATCAATATAAATTTATTTTGCTTTGCTATTTCATTTGGTACTGTTAATATATCAAAACTGCCTTGTAACATTTGTTCTAAAAATTATAGATCCTAGCAATGCCCTAGTTTATAAATTCCAGTCATATAAATCTAGTTTCCATTTAGCCAAAATTTACTTGCATAATGTGGTGACAGATCAGGTTCGATGCAGTTTGTTAGGAGTAATCATTTAAGCAAACATCATAGACCCTGCTCTACAGGCACATTATGCAATGGCAGATCAGAATCTTTATTCTATGCAGCTTGAATCAACTTTTAAGCATTTAGCAGTTTAAGTTATTGTAGATTACAATTAAAAACTACCTCAATGAGTTAGACTTGGTTGCATGAGAGACCATGAAAAAGGGGAGATCACTCATGAAAACTTCTTTATCTCACTACATTCGTCCCTCACTATAAAGTCCATCATTATGGTGTAGCTCATCGTATAATGCAGGTGTGGGCATGGCTTCCATTATATTGTTGAAATTTTTGCTTCTTCATTGCTGCTTGAATTCATTTGCCTCATTTTAGCTGAAGGCTAACGAGAATCAACTATCAAAGTGAGTTCACATCATGAAATAAATTCATTTTCTGTTTTTTTTTTAATGCATTACACAGCCCTTCAGTAAATGCTGCCTTATAGAACACATGGTTCACTGTGAGACAGTAAAAGTGACTATTATTTATGAGGTATATTCATGTACTGAGATGTTTTTGATAATAATGCACAATAAACAAAAGTGAATAGTTATTGATGGGAGACAACATTATAATTAGTTCTCAAAAACTAAAAATTCAAAGCAAGTGATATTATCGAAGGAGCAACAAAAGAAAAAAATGTAACCAACGGAAATGATTCCAAGACAATACCTATGTTATAACTAATGCAAATGATCCAAAACAATACACATGTTATAACAATTGTAAGTGGATCTAATACAATACACAAGTTATAACAATTGTAAGTGGATCTAATACAATACACATGTTATAACCATTGTAAGTGGATCTAATACAATACACATGTTATAACCATTGTAAGTGGATCTAATACAATACACATGTTATAACCATTGTAAGTGGATCTAATACAATACACATGTTATAACCGTTGTAAGTGGATCCAATACAATACACATGTTATAACCATTGTAAATGGTTCCAAGACAATACCCATGTTGTAACCATTTAAGTGGATCCAATACAATACACATGTTATAACCATTGTAAATGGTTCCAAGACAATACACATGTCATAAACAATGTCAATGAATCCAATACAATACCCATGTTATAACCAGTGTAAATAAATCCAATACAATACCCATGTTATAAACAATGTAACTGAATTCAAGACAATACCCATGTTATAAACATTGTAAATGGATTCAAGACAATAGGCATGTTATAACCAGTGTAAAATGAATCCATGACAATACCAATGTTATAAGAAGAGTCTCAGTATATTAAGTGGCCGTACAGACCTAGAATTTAACATAAATTGTGTTGCAGCTAGTAGGACTAATGGTTTGAGAATTCGCTGGCCCTGCTAAATATGCACTAGCCTGGCCAAAAATTCACTAGTCCTTCTTCATTAGCTGATGGGCGAAACTGAAACTTACTAGCTATCGGACTATTCAAATTATGCAACAACTAGCCTGACAGGAAATTTACTAGCCTCTGGGTTGAAGAATATTACAATTTATAGTGACAGAGAACTGTGTTTTGTTAAATTAAAAAAAATCATTAAATTCAGTTCAGTTCTGTGTTAAAACTGGACATCTTACAAAACAGGCAAATTGATGATCTTTGTCTATAAGGGGGCCATTTTAGGGAATAGATGCTGAGCAAGTTATTTGTTCATTGGCATGGGTAATGCTGTTTCAGTGATATGATCTGTATCTGTTGAGAAGTTATGCCTTTAAATCATTAAGTCCAAAATCAATGTGGTCATTTACTCTGCATACCTGTCAACTCTCACACCAGGAGAAAAAACTCCTGATTTTTGGTGTTGTTCAACGCCTGTCTCCTGATTTCATAATATCTCCCGATTTTTGCAGAGAAATCCCAATTATTACATTATATATGTTGATTTTCATTTCTCAAAAAAATCATGCATATATAGATATAACTTATGCAGTCCACAGAAGCCATGTTCTAACTTATCACTGAATATTGCTGTGACAAAATAATTATCACACTACAAATAATTTTTTCTTCAGTAACTAGAATGTTTAAGCATTATTCATGTCAGTTAATTTTTTTTAACCCTTCAACAATATACTAAAATCAGAAAATAAATCACGACAAAAAATAAACAACAACAATAAAAGTGCCAGTGATCAGTTTCAATCCCAAGAATGATCACTGAATGCTGTAGCATCTCCATCCTCACCAAAGAAGCTTATACAAGTGTATACCTGGCAATACTGTACCATATATACAAATGTTAATTACCTCCATTAAATTAAAAGAAGGTACAAAAATACCATGCAGCTTATGTGCCCTCAAGAAATTAATTCAGAATAAATATGTTATTTAGTAAGCAGTGTTAAATGCCTTTTGAGTTGAGAATAAGGAAATAAGGTGGGATATAATACATGGGAAAAATAGTAGCCACATGTATGGTAGTTTGAGACTGCATATTTACAACAAAATAGGGCATTGTTTATTACCAATCAATTGCAGGTGCTTATATAACGCACATTGTAGAACAAAGTTTCTTAGAAATATGTGCGAGGGCCAGTCCTTTTCACAAGATAATTGCCATGATAGGAATGAACTGTTAATTAGTCACACTGGCTTTCTTGCTGGTGTTTACTTAAGACTAGAGTCTGAATATATCTCCCCATTTGTACCCTCCAACCGATTTCAATAACGGAAATCTTTAATGTGATAAAAAGTGCACAGAACTTAGTCAACTCATTCATTGATTTATAATTTCTAACCTGACTGTGACCAGAGTGGCCCTAACACTGGCATTCTCTGTGCCTTTCATGCTCATATGGACTTTCTATACTAACATAGGTGCGAATATTGCGTACACTATGGGCGAGTCTCTTTTCCTCAGACAACATTGTAACATGGTTCATCCTATTCGGTAACTGCCAAATAATTCCATAAATTACCATAATGCTGAGTTTAGAGTAATATCTCTTTGCACACATGAATAAAGAAATTACACCGCTTGTTAAATCTATGTGAAAGGCAAATTTGTAGTTTTCATTCTTTTCCATTGCTTGATTTGAGAGCGTAAAATATTGAAGATAGACAGTTTAGTAATTTCCTTCTATGTACATGTGTAGTCGTGCATTGACCCCTTCACAGAAAATGGACTTATCCAGGAACTGAAATGACTGGCAAGCATGGTCATCTTTTACACTGAAAACTTCATTTGCAGTGAAACATGCAGACGATAACAGTATTAGGTCCCCCCAGGGCACAGTCAGGTTTGAAATTATAAATCAATAAATGAACTGCTTAAATTCTGTGCATCTTTTGTTCCATTTGTGCTTTTTGTTTTTTAAGTCGGTTGGGGGTACAAACAAATGGGGAGGTATATTCAGTAGCTATTGTGCAGTTTGGCCACAGCTGACCAGAGTATGAAAAGATGGCATGTCCTGGGGGAAAATAAGGTGTGTCAGAGGGAGAAACAGTGCATCCTTTGAGAATTTCATGTGTATTGGACCTGGATGATCAGTCAGTATTTAGTGAAAATGAGGCTTAAAAATGCAGTGAAAAACCTCACCATTTCTTAGGTCCCAATCTCCCTATTTTTTTATTCAATCTCTCCACTTGGCTTTTGAAAAGTTGACAGATATGACTCTGTCTCGTGCACCACTCCCCTCATTTTAGCACACAGATAACTTCTGAACACTTAATATCACACAGGCTGCAATGGGCCATCATTTGCTGAACATGAATAAAATCACAATCAAAATTGGTAAATTAAATCTTGTTATATGGCTCATTCTAACGTTGAAAATGATGGGTAGTGCTAGAAATTTGAGGTGGCATCATGAAATTAAAAAATTTTAAGTCATGTATTTTCTTCAGTTTTCCTTGTAAGAATTTTTATGACTTCACTGTAAATAAGAATATATGGCAAAATGGCAAAATATCAGTCAATTAAAATGTTATTCATGTCTATTGGTGGCAACACATTAAGAACCAAATAACAGTTAAATAAGCTTTGTCAAGCAAAATTACA
This sequence comes from Megalonaias nervosa, assembly GCA_016617855.1. Lineage (NCBI taxonomy): Eukaryota > Metazoa > Mollusca > Bivalvia > Unionida > Unionidae > Megalonaias > Megalonaias nervosa. The sequence continues at coordinate 125,009 of JAECUM010003347.1, read as the reverse complement.
TGTAATATTTCAGTTTTTTTCATTTAATTGAGTTTCAGTCTAATGATCATAAATGTTCCATGCCCTCTTGTATTTAAGTGTGAAAAGTGTTAATCGGCTTTCACGTCAGTGCCCACAAGTGTTTCCATGAAAGCAAAGTCATTTTTGATAACTTTGTTTTGATCTCCGATCATGGAAGTGTTTATCACTACAATCAATTAAAAGTAGCCTTTTTAGATGTTTGTTATGTTAATTATGTCTTGTATTATCAAAATTAATTAAAGGGGGTAGAATGAAAAAATAGGAGGTAGCTGTTTTGTCATGTGTCAACTGAATTCATTTTAATTGGCCAATTGAACACAGTTTTAAATTTAATATACAAGTAACATGATTAAAGTATCAAACTTTAATCTGTGGTTTATCCTATTCATTTGCAAATGTGGTCAAGGATCAAAAGTAAACAAGGCCAAAAGCAAAATCTTAGTTTCACAGTCAGGATTCATTATGTAGAAGCGAGTTCAAAAATTGTTGCGAGTTTGTAGCAAACTTAAAATTCTTGAATTGGCACTCAGAGGTTTTCTCAAGGATGAGCAGAAATTTCACTGTTACTTGCAGTGAAGTCACAGCAACAGTATTTTACTAATAGAACACTGAAATAATGAGTTTCATCTGTGTTTTTTCCAAAACATAATGATCTATCTTTTTTTTAAGAAAAGAATCTTGTTTTGAATCAACAATAGTACTAGAATTTATCCACATCCACATACAAAAAGCAGTGATGTATTACACAATATTTTCACTGATACACATGTGATGTATGTTGAAAACCTTTTGGAATAATGTTTTTAACACTCTTTAAGAGATCGGTTATCTTGATAATAAAAGTATTTAAACAGAGGGGCAAAAGACTTGGATAAGAAAAACGATTTATTGGCAGTTATTCCCGACACAGTTATAAAAGGAGTACCGGTAAGTTGGTAAGTTACCCATTTAACCACACAGATGCACCCATCCAGCTCCATATTGCTGCCCCTCCCTTTATCAGTTTTTCATTGGTCCCTTGGTAACTCATGCCCTTGCTTATGCTGCAGTCTTTGCTTTTGAACCATAGTATTATCGAGGGCTAGTTGTACATTGCTATTTACCACATTGCCTTGAACTGTAAGCAAACTGTTACATGGGCCTTTAACTGCAAGTAGCAGACTGATATAGTCAGTAGCACTATCATAGGGGACAAAAGCTATACTTTCCCATTTATATCTCAGAGAGGATTTACTTTGGAAAGAAATTACTTTTGTCCTGGAGAGCCCAAAAACTGAAATACAAACTGATTGCATGAACAAATGAATGAGTAGAGACAGTGTAATGACTGAAATACAATCCGATTGCATGAACAACAGAATGAGTAGAGACAGCGTAATGACTGAAATATATGCCAATTGCATGAACAACAGAATGAATAGCAAAGCTTTAGGGAGTTTTGGGATCACTGTCAGTGAGCAAAGTGCAAACCCACCCACCCCCAACCAATAAAAACATATTTCATTAACTTACAGAATTTCGCTTGCAGATAAAGCAATTTAAGGATAATTTGAAAAGAAATTTTAAAAGCTTTACTGTTGAAAATATGTAGATAAGTTATACTATGTCTGTATCTACCATTTTTGCAGCCTGCCAGACCCAAATTGTAGAAGGCATTTCAAAATCTATCAGTACCAGCATGAAGTTGCAGCAAAAAACTTCTTTTTATAATCCCCAAACAATATTTGTCCAATTCAGATAATGGAAAATGAAAACTATCACCAAGAAACACATAATAAACACATGACATGTGAGAACTATACTGTTAGTAAAATGTCTCTCATACAAATTACTGTCTTTCAGTGGTGACTGCAAACTGGAAACCAGGACTGGAAAGCTTGTATCATACAAGTTGGCCAAATAATTTGACCAAAATATGACAAAAAGCGACATGGCATAAAGGTCTGACAAGCTATTTTACCAATGATCTTGATCCACTGTTAAATATGCTGCTGTTGTTAAAATTGGAAGAACGTTTTAAAACAAAAACTTATAAAAATCTTCTGAACAGAATGTGAACAAATTTAACAGCTGGCAACAGTTATTCCCAGAAGGAAAACCTCAGTTTCATTCAAAATGATATAATTTGGTATTAGTACTGAAAAAGAAAAACCTGTAAATGATCTTCTCTCAAAATCTGCTCATTAGATTTTAATAAGCATGATAAAAGGCATCCTTTAACAATTTTACGAATAATGCCACTTTACCATCCAATAAATATGGCCACTGTTACTACATATACTTGCTAAAAGTCAGGTCCAGTTGCAGACTGGATAAATCAGGTAATGTGCTTGCAGATCTGGGTAAATTTAGTTTGTTTGGTAGAGCAAACAACATAGACTCTTGATCTGTCAGCATGTTATGTGACGGTAAATCCGGGTCTCTGTTGTTTGCAATTGGACTTGACATGTAAGCGAGTATATACGGTACTAACAATACAAACCACTGCTCTGAATTTTACCAAATTTGTCATGCAAGAAGACCTTTCAGTTTATGCAAGTAAAGCTGACCCTATATACAGAATTTAACCAAATTAAAAAAGAAAGCATCTTGGCTTGCAGGGCTCTAAAATTTATAAAAAATGAAGTTGATCCATTGTAAAATATGGCCAGCATTACTAAATTTAAGAAGGTCTTTCAGTTTCATAGAGACAATTCTGATCCACTATCAAATATGGCTGATGTTAGAAAAAATAGAAAAACCTTTAAACATCTCAGAAACTACTAAACAGAAAATGACCAAATTTGACCAAACAAATCTTGACAAGATTAAAATTTGTACAAGTGTTATCATACTTGACCACATTGATAACAAAAATAACAAAACAAAACTTAAAATGATTTCTCAATAACTGCACAAGAGAATTCTATTTGACAGAAAACATCCTGGGATAAAAACTTTTCAAGAGGCACAAGAGATGCTGATCCTCTTTTAAATACAAACATTGTTAATAAGAAAGAAAAATGTTTCATTGAATTCTTTAATAAACCCAAAATATAACACAATATCAGTTAACTAAATTTCAAAGAGAGCATACTCCATTGTAGTTTACACAAATTATGCTGATCCCATATCCAGTATACCTGCCATTATTGCAAATTTTTAAGCTCTTATATGTCAGAAAGTACGATACTAACCCAAATTTATTGTCAAACCGCCCTTTCATTTGGCTGTTAGGGAGATGCCAGTTATATGAGCATTTTCAGGCCCATTTTGATACTCATGTTATGAGAGGCTTGTGATAATGGTCTGTGTACCTGGACATGATACGCTTTTCTCTGGAGATAATTTATTCTCTTTGCTTGATTGGCCAAAAAATGACAAAATTGGATAAAGGCTTTATAAGGACTGGTAGTTCTCAAAAATTTACTTATTGTCAATTTTCTGGCAAGTAATACCATATAAGCTCAAGAGATACAGCAGTATAGGGTGGGTGGGTGGTGGTAAAAAGAATGTTGTTAAATCCATTTCATGGATCTTTGTGATTCTGTTCATAATTTAAAAAAAACAGAAAACCAAAAACCAAAAGAACATATGAATTTGGACAATGTCTCTAAGAAATGGAAAGTAAACTTGTACCTACATCATGACCTGAAATGCTGGCTTTCAAAATAGAAGCTCATTGATAGAGTTCTGATGATAGGTTCTGCCATATGCCATGCCATGCTGATTTATATGATGGAAATGGATCTTTGTCATGTTTTATAATAAATTCCGATATTTGATACGTTAGAGCCCTTAGGGAGGCTTACTATTTTACATGCTAACACTCACTGATAATGATGGCATTTCCAGGGATTCCAATTCATCATACCAAATGTTGGGGAATGATATTGCATCTGCAATCCAAGCTATCTTAATGGTGTTTTGCACTTTTGAACAAATGTAGCAGTTCCATGCACACTTTCATGTATTATTGGGACCCAGGGACTCTCCCTGTCAATCAAAGGGAAATTTCTGTTGCCTGTTTGTAAAAATTAAATATATCCAGCTTTAAGAATTCTTATTTTACTAGAAAAAACACCTCAATACTTCTTTTTGAGGGGCTGCTCAAAAATAGTTTGTTTTAAGTAGATGTCTGGTATAATTAGGGAACTGTTGGATAATGTAATGGTAGAACAGCAAAATAGTTCATGAAGAATTTGAGTTAAGGTGATGGACAGCAGTTAATTACAAGGTGCATTTCCTCCGTTGATTGTCTATTTGAATATTTAGTTCTAATGGCATAAGATTTCTCAACTTCAAGAAAGCATTTGATTTCATTTCTCATGATACTTTCCTAAGTAAGCAAAATTTTTATAGATTTCATGACCATATAAAAAATGTGTTCAATTCATATTTATGTGATAGGAGGCAACATGTCTCTATGGGAAATGTCCACTCCATCCCATGTTACGTAAGTCATGGTGTTCCTCAAGGCTCTGTATTTGGTTCCCCCATCTTTCATTTATTATCAAGGACTTTTTTTGTTCTGTACTCCACATAAAAATACTGACATATTTGCAGATGATGCAACATTGTCTTCGTCAAGTAATAATGGTTTTACCCTAGAATGCAAATGAAGTTCAGACCTTAAGTCAATTGAGGAGTGGTGAGAATGCAACAAGATGGTGACAAGCGAATCTAAGACAAAATGCATGTTTATGGGAACATGTAAAAGAAAATTTGCAAAGTTAGAAAAGAATGATATATCACTGTAATAACAATGCAATTCAAAATGTAATATTTGAAGCTCTTACAAATAATCACTGACAAAAGTCATAAGTGTTAAAATCAAGTAGACATTGTAGGTCTCTCAGATGTACAGTTTCAATACTCTGTAGAATTAAGAAGTGCCTGTCAAAGAACTCAAGAATTATTTAGCATAATGCTTATATACTTCAGTGACAGGCTACATGAGTGTTCAATTATATGGGAAAGCTGCACTGGTTCCCAACTAGACAGAAATCACAGGTTACATGAGTGTTCAATCATATGGGAAAGCTGTACTGGTTCCCAACTAGACAGAAATCACAGGCTACATGAGTGTTCAGTCATATGGGAAAGCTGTACTGGTTCCCAACTAGACAGAAATCACAGGCTTCATAAGCGAGCAGCTTGGTTGATTCTTAATGTACCTTTGATTCATCATCTTGTTCACAGAATTAAATCGGCTAGGAATAGATGAGTGAATATATTTTCTGTAAACATCTATGGTATTTAAATATATCAAAGAAGATGTTCCACGCAACTAAATTATTCTTTAAAACATTTTCTACTTTTAATCTAAGATCAAATTTTAAAAAAAATTTAGAATTTCCAAAATCTGGCAAACCTATTCAAAGGAAGTCGCACACGATCTACAGTATTCAGGAGCTAAAATATGGAACTCGCTTCCTGCACATGTTTGACCTGCTGATTCAGTTAAATCCTTTAAAAAAAAAATGTACATGAAACAACTAAAACCTGCATAATAAACTGTGAAGAAAACTAAGTTCAAGATTGAGTTCTGGGATTTATTGTAGTATGAGTTGTACATTTTATTAATTGCTTCTTTTCTTTCTTATATATCAGCATATTCTTAAAAGTTTTTAAAAAATGTAATTTACACAATGAAGATTGTATATAACCATTCACAGGGGACTGATTTTGGACATTATAACTGAGAAACATATCCAAATCCATTGTTTATTTGTCAGACTTGTTTATCTACTTGTCCATGTCAGTGATGATAGGTATATATGTAATGAACAATTTGTACTGGTGTGATAACTGTCATGACTCGTATGTAATGTTAATTATATTTAAACGTTATTGTAAAAAAATGATAAACCAATAAGCTAGTGATGAAAGTGACAACATATACGTATATATACCAAACATCGATTCATTAAAAATAATGAACATCTTTATTTTTCAGTAATTTGAGAACTAGCAAATTCGTCTTTTATTTTTGGGAATGAAAACAGGTTATAAAATGAAATTATTGATAAAATTTCTCAGGCAGACCACAAATGCAACAATATAGGCAATTAAATGTTGTAGCAATGGAACCTTATAACAAAGCGTTTGGAATATCTAGTAATTAGGAATTTGGCAGGGGAAATTAAACTCAAACATTCTAACCAAGAAAATATTGCATTTAAGAATATATATATATGTTAAGTCAGTAAATGAACCTGTGAACCTGTCTCTACTTTTGTGTTTTATGTTTAATGACAATGTGTAGCACTTCACCGCATGCCACAGTTTTACATAAAAGCCTAATGGTATCATAAGCTTGTATGTATACATGAAGATCTTGCTTAAAAGACATTTCAAAATATAGATAATGGGTAAATCAAACAAATATGTATATATGCAGTTAAATCCTCCTCCATTCATAATTTATTTTAGTATGTATTTGTCGATGTGTTTGCTTGTAAATATTTATTTTCAAGAGAGAGGGAGAGAAAACTTGCATAAAGATAATTTGTCTTAATTAGACTGACTTTGTAATTTATGTTTTTATATTTTTTTTAATAGTAGAGGGCATCAAGAGAGATCGTTTGTGTTTAACTGAGTTGCCCCATGTAAATAAAGACATTATATTGTTACTAGATTAATAGCCCATCCTAGGATAGCAATAACAAAAAAGTTTTAAAGAAAAGTAAAAGCAATTTGGGATGAGTAAGTTTGAACATAAAAATACAAAAAAGTATTTTAAAAAATGGGATGCCACCATGACCTTTTGTTGGCAGCCATGACACACAGAAAGACAATTGTGGGTGTTTATATAATAAGATTATTATTATTATTATTATTATAGTATTATAAGCACTTGATGTGAGATAAAACTATTTACAAACCCATACACCAGTGAGTGCTGAGAAATAAATTCTTTTGATGTGAATGGACCTAATAATTCCATAATGAGATTTACTTTATATACGTATTTTAAGTAGTACTTACTAAGGTGTGTGGTAGGCTTTTTTTTCCAGTGGTACATACCATGGTACTTTTTCATTGTACATGCATAGTTTCAGTAAGGAATGTACGAAATTTCCCGAAGAATCTTCTTACAACTTTAATGATATTAACTGTGTTTTTTCATTGTGACAGAATAGTTCAACGGATTATCTTTTTTAAAAGAAACAGTTGTATCTGTCACAAATTGTGTTGAATATTACAAATAGAATTATATTTATGATCCTTTAATTACGTGTTTGACATGTGTCATATGCCAATTTGGTGGCCCATTGGAATGTTGTGAAACATAATTCAAGCTAAATCCAACTTTTGGAAAATTAATGATTTAAAAAAAACAACCTCAAACAACATGTTTAAGTTATTTACTAGAAGTATATGTATTTTTTCATAAGACTGTGAATCATCCAACCATTTGTATTGAGACACTTGTTTTCTGTCTGAACTTAACATGATTTTTCAAGTTCACTAAATATATTCTCATTTGTTGGGCATGTTTTATGTTTATTGACCCTTCTGATAAATATCTTGCCTGGGCATTTGTATGCCACAGAGTTTCCCTGCCTATTATATCAGTAGTGTATCTAGTAAAGAGTAGGCTACAGTTTCAGCACTTTTTTATCAGCAAGCTTTGTAATGTCACCATGATGTCTTTTTCAGTATCAATTATAATGAATAAGCTTGATAAGCCCACATTAGTTACAGCTTTTAGAACACAACTGGTACAACAATTAACATACACATAGCAAATTCATCTACTATTGGGTACTGGCCATTTAATTTGACCTGAAATATTTTCTTTTCTTTTATTGCAAATAATTCATATTTTTCCAAATAATATCATGGCTACAGTATGGTGAAGTTTTGTTATAAAACAACAATATTTTTTCCAGCTATTGACAGATGGAAATTAAACAAAAAGTGTCAGGCCCCAGCCCTCAGAACGTTGAATTGTTATTAAAATTTTGGCCCTTGATATAATTGCAGTATACTATGATGCATGGTATGCTCAGAAATACCAAAGTACAAATTTTCTCATGGTATAGAGCTCTAATTACTTTTGTGAACAATCCTAAATACCAAGTCATCAAAAATGTCTGGTTGAATTTTGCATGTTCAGATGAATATTGATAAAACTGAGTCCATTCTGATCACCACACAAATACTTGCTCATTGCTATCCTTTAGCTCAAAGAACACCAGCATTAAATTCACACAATAAGTATGAAATACTACTCTGCCATTACACTCACACCATGAACATTTGCAAGGCATCATGTCTGGTGCAGAGATGCGTAAGCTTCATTCACAGTGTTGTTTTGGTTGATGCCATTAAAACACTCATGTGTTCCTTAGTAATTACTAGACTTTACTTTTTTAATTTGCTTCCATCTGGTTCATCTCAATATTTACTACAGAAATTTCAGAAAATTAAAACCCAATCTGCTCAGATCATGAGTACCAAGAACCAAGCACTCCTCCTCTGGCTTTGTACCCTCCACTGTCTGCCTGTTCACTCCAGAATCAAATTCAAAATCTGTTCTCAATTCATTGACTCCCTCACATCCAAAACATCTGTCTGACTTCACCCATGTGTACACCCATTTTAGATACTTGCAGTCTTCTTGTGACACGTGTATTCTCTTCATTCCTGCTATCAAAACATGTAATAAGACAGTCGCAGCTGCCATCTGGATAATCTTTTAATCCCTACTTCTAAATGGCTGGTGATATCAACATTGTGCTTTTTTGAGAGATCCTAATTGGAAATGGTGCCATTCTGTTGTCCAACATGGCCATGATGGCAGCCATCTAGAAATTCTTTTTATCAGTTACAATTTGGTACATATTAATGTCTTCATGTAAAATTGTATATTGAAAACTTTTATTAAGAGCTATTGCCCATCTTGATGTACACCTGGATGCAGTCAATATATATGAATGCAGATTGCTTAGTACATACTGTGATCATCAGAAAAGTTGTGTGTTAACCTGGTATTCACACTATTTTCAGGAGAGCCCATTTTTTATTATAGACTTGTCTCTATCATCTGTTCTAATACCATATTAGTCGGATTTACCACATTTCTTGGAGACACAGCAAAAAACAACAAATCATATGTTCTTAAGACATTACTAGTCTGCATGCTCCATTTTCATCTAGGATCTTGATTGGATAAACCGCATTTCATGGAGTTACAAGCGAAACCACAAATCACGTTCTCAAGACTTTAATGCTTGTTCCAGAAATTTATAATCGTATATGGTAATAGGCACAGTTCATAGACCTCAGCAGCAGTGCTAACTATCATGGAGAATATTCTTGTGTCCTTTTTTCCAGTGGTTCAGTGCATCCTGAAAGTCAAATTTGGAGTGAAAGATGGTCCTCCCTAAGAGACAGCTAACATGTCATCTACTCTTCTGTGGTTTGGTGCCATTCTAACCACTAAAAACCTTTTAATAGCAGTAATACATAACCCATCACTATTGTGTAGCTTTTTTTTCCCTATCTGTATTGCATTTTATCATGCTGAAAACCTTGTTTTTGATGTTTTACAGGGGTTCTCTTTTTGCTCACTATGGGCACTATAGTAGCAGCATAATTTCACCAAACAAGAAAAAATGGTGTCAATGGTACAAGGTGCAGCCTTGAGTGAACCTTGACAGTTAATCAATTTAATTTTCTAAATTTATTGGCTCAGTGCTCTGCCAACTGAGCTTCCATAGCTTCCCAAATAATTTTGAAAAATAATGTATCAAACATTAGAGAGTATGAAAAATAATGTACAATACAGCAGTTAAAAGAAGTGAAAAAATTGGGTATGGTTACGTGCAACATCACAATTTATATATACAGGGTCTTGAACTGTCTCTCTGTGTCGACACATTTCTTTTCCCCAGTAGATTGAATATATGACACCCAAACTGACCTGTAGATTTGGGTCTGGCAGTGTTAAATGCTCCTTATGTTTTCAAAAATATAATGTAAACCTGGACTTTAGAAATAAAAAATGCTTGCCATGTAGTAGTAGAGCAGATTGTAATCACTTTGTTGACAGTCACTGCAGCATGTTGTTGAATTAAATGTAGGACAAGTGTATTACATATACATCCTTGTTTTGTTAGTAACATGCACACACAATGAAATCAGATGATAAAACCTAACAAAATCATTCAAAACTTTGTTAAAGTCTTTACAGATGCTCTGTTGAGCCATGGTGCAGATACATCACTGTTAGGATTTTTAAAATTCGGATGTTTTTTCCTCACTATGACTGAAGACAATTTATATTAGGTATCATTAATAGTGAAACACCTCAAGCCATCATTATCATGGAGGTTAGTTAATTTACATAGACATTTCATCCATTTACACCCTGCACACCAAACCACTTGAGATGTCACTCGAGATATCAATGATAGAGTGTGAACTAGTGATAAAGGGGCACACAGTATCATAAACTGTAAGTAGCGGCAGCAGTAGAGGATAAAAACATACATGATTTTGCACTCCATTATTCATAAATGATAAAGTCTTCAGTTGGCCAGGGAATCAAGCTAACTGGGGCTTCCTCTTTCATCGGTTCTGTCATTGACATTATATGCAACTAAATGCAGTTACATGGTGCATATTATAAATCCGCAAGATCTGCTAAAGAAGAACATTGTTGGTATAGGGATCAGGCCAATAATTCATTTTCCGTAGACATCAGTGTTAACATTTGGACCACTCTGCACTAGATTACCCAGTACAAGTTATATGTACTTTTAATTCAAGTAAGCAAAACTTAGTGAACAATATAAATTTTGTGTATTGCTGTTGTTTGTGGAGATAAATGTCCCTTAAGCATGATACCAATAAAGGTATGATTAATTTTGCTCCTAGTAGGCACACAGCATTTTAAACCTGCTGGAAAAATTGAAATAGAGTATATGCAGAATCTTGATACAAATTCAAAGTATTAATCAGAGTCTCAGAAAATTAAAACAGAAAAATTCCATGCTGATTTTACAAACAATGGCCAAATCTCTAAATATAAAAAAAAAAATGTATCCAGTGTTTCCCCACTCTTTGACTGGTAGCCTGATAATACGAAATGGTCTGATTCTATAGACTGGTAGCCTGATAACTTAATAATGAATGGTCTGATTCTACTCACCAGTTATTATGTACTTTTGAGAGAGTGACGTATGTAAGGTGAAGTTGTTTGCATTTAAAACATGCACAGTGGAGAGAATGTTGGCATACCTTTATGCTACTTTGATGTAATGTGACTGACATTTCTTTGGATATTGTACTTTTGGAAATTGTAAATGATCTTAGTACACTGCTAACTAAAATGACTGCTCCCTTGTGCTCCAAAAATCAGCCTGAATTTGTCTAAAGTACACTATCCTTAGCAGCTATTAAAACAGGGAAAATGAATTTTGCCAGACTAGACAATACCAGCTTCTGAAAGTGCCATGAATGAATTACCAAATATATAAAATGTAAAAAAAGTTATTGGCTCTTTTTTTTACAATTTACCTCTGAAGTTCAGGAAGTGAAAATGACCAAGTGGAGCTAGCACATTTTTGAAAGGTGCACATCTGGAGTAAGGCCAAACTGTTTACTCTATAACCCATATTACACCCATCAATCATACACCAAAATAAAGGGAATTAAAGGTTCTTTTAACAATACCTAAGATATACAAGGTCTTTTTTAAATAGCCAGTATAACTCGTGAGGAAACCTGGGGGAATTCTTTTCCTTTAAAATTCTAACCCTATGCAAAATACAAAACTGTAGAGCGCCACATTAATATCAAATGGTCTGATTCTATAGACTGGTAGCCTGATAACTTAATAACAAATGGTCTGATTATATAGACTGGTAGCCTGATAACTTAATATGGAATGGTCTGATTCTATTGTCTGGTAGCCTGATAACTTAATAAGGAATGGTCTGATTCTATAGACTGGTAGCCTGATAACTTAATAATGAATGGTCTGATTATGTTATTCCACTTTTTGAGTAACGATTTATCTTGATAACTATTCTGTTTTTTATAAAGAAGATTACTACAAATAATTGGGTCCAATTCTGTACATGTGACAGATCCAGGATTCCTTGACATTTAACAGGCTGTCAGTAGTTCTTTGGTCCAGATTCTGCTCCCCCCTTGATTTACTTTGTATTTTGTGGAGAATGAATAATGTCCTGTCAGTATCAGCATTAGAATGTTGTAATGACATGAGACATCTATGCTCAGCCTGCAAAGAACCTCAAATTCCTGTTGCTGGGTTTGTTGCATTGCTCTCAAATAATCTTCCAAATCATGTTCACTCCACGGAGGAAGTTCCAGACTTGGATTTGAGATGTACTGGCCACCAGTTATAAACAAAGGAGATGCCAAAACAACCAGTCTCATCCAGAAGGACTTTACCTTGACATGGCTCATATCCAAAAATCTGTTATCAGGTTTCACCACTGTAAATTAAAAATAAATATTTAAATTTGAAATAAGCAATGAAAATTACATGATGTATTTATGCTTTTATAAATAATTTGTCCAAAATTAATTATCTTGTAATATAATGTTAAATGATATATTTTATCAAGGGATCAGACTGAATTTATTTGCATGAAACACAAAAGATGCATTGATGGACAATGCTGTTTGGGTACCTTTGCTACTCACCTGCACATGTTTAGAATGTACCTGCAGAATCCACAGCTGATGTGGTCAGCATTTGTGACTTACTAGCAAAGCTTTTTGGGGGAGAGGGGTCAATAGTGCACGCATGTTTGGCACAACATCTGCATTTGGTTTTGCGCTCAACAGCCAAAATTATACTGCCAGTTGTTTGACTAGAGCAGCCATATTGGTGCTTTCTGCAGAAGTTACGTGACTTGCGCAAGTAGAGCCAGACAAAGATACATGTCTGGTTTTAGTTGTAATGGCCAACCTAAGCTAACCTGTCTGAGCTACCCAACATGTGCCTTGCTTGGCCTAGCACCTAAGGATGCAGTTGCAGATGGCAAATGTGCTCATTTCCGCATCAAAACTGTAGACATGCAGAAATCATATGTGACATTTTCCTTTCAGTTAAGACAATTTTTGAGTATTACATTCATTCAAGCTCATCCTATCTGGTATCTACATTGGGTGGTTTGCGTCCTCCATTGTCTTGAAACTCAAAGTCCAGTTAAAACTTGCAAAATTTGGGAAATAGCCTGCAACACTTTGCCTCTGCAAAGGTGCATCCCAGTCTGTGAAAAATATTGCTCACAAATGGCAAAAGAACAATAACTGCAACACTTTTGTGCAGAAAATCATATATTATGCTTATATTTGACGTTTTCTTCTTTAAAATTTTGCTCCCAAACTGATCACAGCAATCAATTATTGCAACAGCTTGCTGTGTCAACATGTAAATTGTTCTTGAACATTGGATCTGTCATGCATCATCACACAGGTTGTTGTACTGGTGGAACATTTCTGGTCCCCAGTAGACTGGTTCTGTCTGTTTTCTCATGTGTTGATAGATGTAAAAATAATTTTTAAATTCAAGTTTAAAACTAAAATTCTTGTAATTTTCAAAAGTGGTAGATTTCAACTATATAAACAGTGTATGTGGTACACAGCCACTAAAATGGTATTTTTGGTCTACCACCGGTAGAATAACATGTATGCAATTCTGAAATAAGATCAACACTCCGTTAAAAGTTTTTTCACAAGGCTTAACTGAATCAAGAGTACATTCAGAAGACTTATCTTCATACAGATTCCCTCAAAAGACTTGTCTTCCTACAGACTACTACGTTCAAAATACTTGTCTTCATGCTGACTACAATCTGCCTGGCTACAGTGGTGGCCATCTTGAAAATCTTTTTTATGGCTACTTCATGATGGCTGGTCATGTTTATTATTGTGCTTCTCATGATGTCCTAAATGGAAATGGTACCAGCATGATGTCCAATCTTGTTATTGTTCCTTCACCAGAACAGAAAGTCATATCAACATGTGATCTCCACCAGAAGACTTCTTATGATGTCTTGTTGCTCCTAGATGATCTGTAAAGAAGCTGATGCCAATTTTGACATCCAATATGTCCAACACAGTAGCTAATGTGAAAATTTTGTTATTGCTGAAAATTATCGTAGATGGTCCCATCACTCGGCAGTTAAGAGGAAGAAATGATCTTAAGTCTTGAATTCCTGGAAATTCTGTTTGGCCAGTAGAGCATCAGTCCCTTCAAGGGACTCTTGTAATTTTGTATGCATTATGACATAGCCTTGTCAGAATATCCTGTTTATTAAGGTACCCTCCTATATAACATGGGTCGCCTGTGAGCAGTGTTGTAAAATGGGAGTATTGTACTGTAATTAATATCCTGTTTAACATAATAAAAAATGATGTCAATTATTGTCACACTGATGACTTATAACTTTTGTTATGTCGTCTGGCCCTGCATTATGAAAACATATTTTACAAACAAACTTTAGTTTATCAATATGCCCAGTTTAATGGAAAACAATTGCAATGAAATTTGTTTTAAAATGTACATACAAATTATTGCCTTTTATGAATTGATCCTTTACTTATATTTATCTGTATACATGTTGCATATGTTTGTTAGCCCAAATAAAAAAGTATTTTTCTGGTTACTGGACAACCTTATGTTTTCCAGCTATGCCACACTTTTGTGAGGGACAAAAAAAGCTTTGGGGTGAAAAGAATTATGTGACTAGGATCAAAGTTAAATTCACCAGGCAAATTACACATAGTTTCTTGTTTATGCTTCAGTAAAATCCATTCAGTAAAATCCATTCAGACAAAAAAAATTGTAATGTACCTATATGTACGTACCCTAATATTTTTTCCATGTAACCACACATATTATTTTATTTGACCTTTCAGTCAGTGTATACTACACATTGTTAAAAATTTGTCATACACGATTGAAAATGGATATACTGTTCTTCCTGTTTCATACCTTCTGGTGTTTTTATAGGCCGTAATAACTACAAATATCTTGGGTCATTTAATTTTCATACACAGAACTTGTTTTTTAAAAAAATGATATTTCATACCTAAGAATGGACAGACAATTACAATTTAATTTTTATCTCTTCTGGTCATAGAGCTTTTGGAATGTAATGTTGTCAGTTGACTGACATCCATCTGTCCTTTAGCACAAATTTCTTTATTGCTGCTCCTTCCAGTCTACTTGGAGCATTGCCATGAAACTATCAGCACACATTCATGCCATAGTCTAGCTAGACATAAATGAAAATGGTGTTGGACAGACATCCAATATGGCCGCCATAGCAGCCATCTTGAATATCTTGTTATTGCTAGTCCTTCTGGATGGATGTTAATAGCATGGGGTTTTCACTTAAAGACTTTCTGTGGTGTCAAGTTGGTCTTGAATAAAAATTGTACAGATTTGTTATTCAATATAGCCACTACCAGAAGATTTCTTATGATATCTAGTTGGTACTCAAAGAAAGTTTTGCTAGTCTGACATCCAGTATGGCCATCATGGTAGCCATTTTGAGAATCTTCTTGTTACTACCCATCTGCATGGAAAGTCATATCAATGTGGACTTTTACCAGAAGACATCTTTTGGTATCAAATCGGTCCTGTATGACAGTAATGCAAATTTTGCATTCAGTTATGTCCTCCATGGCAGCTGTCTTGAAAATCTTTATATCACTACTCCAGATATGGTTATATCAACATAGTATTTTCACCAAGAGACTTATATCTGGTTGATAAAAATGGTATCCCACAGGCATCCAAAATGGTTGCCACAATGAACATATTGAAATATTGCCACTTAAATTCCCATGAATGAATGGTCATTTGGGCATGGAGTTTTCACCGAAAGTCTTATAGTTTTGTCTAGTTTGTCGTAAATGAAAAGGGTGCTGATCTTACATTCAGTATGGCTGCCATAGTTGCTGATTTTAAAATCTTGTTGATGCAAATACCAGTGATCATCACTGATATTTTTGATCAGCAAGATTTTCAAATTAGCAACTTGATGGTTGCAACACTGAGAAGTTGAAATGAAGAAATGGTCTTATCACAAATTCCAGGAAATTTTTTTGCACAGAAGAGTAGCTGTCCACTCGAGAGATTCTTTTTAACTTTAATTTTGTGTTAATTGAAAAAGGTAGATAAATATAAAATGTAGAAAAAATATCGCTGCCTGTAATGCAGTCCCGTTTAGTTAGAGTATCAATCTTTATGATGATTTTCATGAGAAGCATAAATGTGACTTTCACCGTGAGGTAGTTTTATTATGAGGGATGTCCTGATTATGCATAAAATTCAAGTATTTTAAATTGAAATCACATTATAATTTCTTTTCATAAACCTATA
Source organism: Megalonaias nervosa (assembly GCA_016617855.1). Taxonomy (NCBI): domain Eukaryota; kingdom Metazoa; phylum Mollusca; class Bivalvia; order Unionida; family Unionidae; genus Megalonaias; species Megalonaias nervosa. The sequence continues at coordinate 108,628 of JAECUM010003347.1, read as the reverse complement.
ACTAAACTAGCATGAAATAAATAAGTTAAAAAGATAAAATTAAGCCAACTTAATGGGAACCATGACTGTACTGTTATAAGAGGGGTGATGCTGTTACATTGAAGGGCTTTATGGTGAGGGACCAATTTAATAGGATCTGTGATTATTCTCCCATTCTAAGAGGGGTAATGCTATATTGAAGGGCTTTATAGTAAGGGACCAATTTTATGGGATCTGTGATTATTCTTCCATTCTAAGAGGGGTAATACTACATTGAAGGGTTTTAAGGTGAGGGGCCAATTTAATGGGATCTGTGATTATACTCCCATTCTAACAGGGGTAATGCTACATTGAAGGGCTTTATGGTGAGGGACCAATTTAATGGGATCTGTAATTATTCTTCCATTCTAAGAGGGGTAATGCTACATTGAAGGGCTTTATGGACAGGGACCAAATTAATGGGGTCTGTGATTATACTCCCCATTCTAAGAGGGGTGATGCTGCATTGAAGAGCATTATGGTGAGGGTCCAATTTAATGGGATCCGTGATTATACTCCCATTCTAAGAGGGGTAATGCTTCATTGAAGGGCTTTATGGTGAGGGACCAATTTAATGGGATCTGTGATTATACTCCCATTCTAAGAAGGCTGGTGCTACATTGAAGGGCTTTATGATGAGGGGCCAGTTTAATGGGATCTGTGATTATACTCCCATTCTAAGAGGGGTAATGCTACATTGAAGGGTTTTATGGTGAGGGACCAATTTAATGGGATCTGTGATTATACTCCCATTCAAAGAGGGGTAATGCTACATTGAAGGGCTTTATGGTGAGGGACCAGTTTAACGGGATCTGTGATTATACTCCCATTCTAAGAGGGGTAATGCTACATTGAAGGGCTTTATGGAGAGGGACCAATTTAAATGGATCTGTGATTATACTCGTATCATATGAGGGTGATGCTACATTGAAGGGCTTTATGGTGAGGGGCCAATTTAATGGGATCTGTGATTATACTCCTATCATAAGAGGGGTAATGCTACATTGAAGGGCTTTATGGTGAGGGACCAATTTAATGGGATCTGTGATTATACTCCTATCATAAGAGGGATGATGCTACATTGAAGGGCTTTATGGTGAGGGACCAATTTAATGGGATCCATGACCTTGCCCACATTATAAGAGGGGTGAACTTACACTGAAGGGTGTAATAGTAAGGGATCAATTTAATGGGATCCAGGACTATATTCCCATGAAAAGAGGGATGATGTGACACTTCAAAAACAGCTGTACTAATATACTGTCACAGGTTGTTTTAAGTATTATTGGGTACAGTACTTGTAAATTTATGAGGAAAAAGGTCATCCACTTGCTTGAATGAGGGTTATAATTTTGTGGTTGTTGTTGTTGACTTGGTGTTTTACAGCCTAGCAAGATGAATAGGTTATTTTGTGCCAGGACAATTAAAGTGCCTTGCCCAAGGACATCCTCCTCATCATCATCAGGCCATAGAACACAATTAATTTTACTATATATTCTCTACATTTGTTTCTCAGTACTGAACTTTCCACTGTGTGACAATCAATACAAATCATATGTTAATCTAAAATACCTTCAAAGATGACTTCACGGTGAAGTTCTTGTCAAAAGTTCACCGGCATTTTTTTGAAAGGCTTGACTGTCAAGAAACCAACGTCCAATGGAACACAGATTTCACTTCCGGATCATCACCAAGACCTTATTACTCACTGTACACTGTCGCCGAAACACACACAAACAACCACACCATAAGCTTGTATTCTAAAGAATAAACAATTGCCTTTAAATCCATACCAAGAATGCCTAAATCTAACTCTTGTATCACCACCAAATGGAGACAGGAAAAATGCTCTAAAAATAGACTGGGACTACATTCGTGGGTACTGAACCGGAACTATTAATTGTGACCTGATGCCTGACAGGCCCAATTTGTATGGCCAATTTTAGTCAGACTTTTATATTTGCATGCCACACTTATTTCAACTTTATACATGAAGTCTTTTGGAATTTCCTTGCAAACAAGACATGTGACAGCTGTCAGAAAGTATGTAGTGCTGGTGTTCCACTGGGTGCAAGTTGTGGTCCAAGTGTTCTTGAGAAACGAAAACTAAATTTGCTATATCTTCCTTAATTATAGGAATTTTTCAATGCAGTAAAAACCTAATTGTAATACATGATAAGGCCTGTCTGAAAATATGTTTGAGATTTTAAAATATTGCTATATTAAATTTTAATGGAAATTTAAATGAACATTTAAATTTTAAAAACTAAATTTTATGGAAAAATTAAATTTTCATATAAGTTATAACGTCCAATTTGACAAATTTAAGGCAGCAAAGTTGATTAATGAATGGTATTTAAAACAAAGGGTAGTTTGGGTCTGTACAACTGATAACATTTTTCCCAGTGGTACTGAAGCATGATAGCTCACAGTGATTTTGGCAGCAAATTGCAATATGCCTATCCAGATGCATATAGGTGTACACACTAAAGAAACAATGACAGGTGCTATGTTCCACATTTATTGTGTCAGGTACTTGGGCAGTTGTTTGTATAACTAATAGTGCACTCAAATTTAAAGTTTTGATGGGACCACTACCATGTTTTATAGCAAAAATGCATTCCATTTTAATGTCGATAACTACAAAAGTCAACAATGTGATAGGAAAATACAGTTTCAGGGAGGTTCCACCTTACTGAACAATGGTGCGAATCTCTCTCATGAAGATCTAAGCCATGTCTTTGAGGTGCTGTATATCAGTGTGCTGATATGAACTAATCTTGGTCACTTATAGCAGTACACTGCACATGTCCTTTATGAGACCTTGCTATCACCACCGGACTACTGGAGAGCTTCCAAACTGATCCAACTCTAACACTTTGTTCCAGATACCAGGCTAGACCTGAAAATATATAACATGTTTCACTTAATTCTAGAAAACAGTAAGATGTAGGCAAATGAAGTTAAAATGTGTTGGATATGGTGATTTCAAAATAACATTCAGGTTGCAAACATGGGAAAAAATAGTAAACTTTACAGAGTGACACTCAGAAATGTGAAGCAATGGGCATGTATTAAAGTGATAAATGCATCCTAAAAAATAGATGATGTTTCTACAAGCATATTTAGCCATTTACAGGTTAAATAACTAATCAGGTAGAGTATGTATCATCAAGTTTAAGGCAATGTTGGAGCGGTGAGGTTTGATCATTGGTGCAAACATTAGTACATACCAGTATACTGGAAAGTCAAATGACAATGTACCAAATTAAAATTTATTACTATAAGCAATCTTATTCATGAGGAAAATAACAATTTTGGATATTGCGAGTGAATACAGCCAAATGTGGCCACACAGATCAACTATAGGTACCAAAAGATCCTATATCATCAACCAAATGTGAAATTCTGATCCCCAAAACTTGTAAACAAGGATGGACATTTGCATGTGTGGGACATATGCAATGTACTTGTTAAAATCACATGTGCAAACATAATTCAAATGATCTGTTTGAACATTTTTAGTCTATTTTTAAGAGTGTTGGTTACCAGTTATTAAGCTCAATGATTCAGTGGAATCAGATATCAGCTGATGCTGCAATACTGCACTCTGTCAAAGTACTAAATTGAAATATGTTACCATACAGAGGCATATTCATGATGAAAATAACATCTTGGGATATTTGAAGTGCACACAGCCAGAACTGAGCCTTACAGATTCACTATAGGTACAATATCAGCCTATATGATGTACTGAATGTCAACTTTTGATCCCAAACATTCTAAAATATATGCATATTTGTTCATGTCAGCTATGTAACCATGTTAAGATTAGTTGTACAAAGTTAAATTCAAATAATCTGTTTGAATATTTCTTATGTAATCTTTAGAGTGTCAGTTAACAAATATTATTAGTAATTAATAATGCATAAAGCAAAATGGATCATTAGAATTCTCATAATATCATCTAGGTCACAATGCGCACTACATCAATCAATATCTTAAAGAAACTGAACAATAAAATGGAATGTATTTTGTGTTCAACTTACATCATTTTGCTGTTTTCTGACATGCAAGGGTAAATATACCTGGGGAAAGTATATTTTATCCCTTTGACCTCTATTTCATTCTCTGACAGCTTAATATGATTTTGCAGAGAACTTGAGCAGGTTCTAGTATAAAGTCTTCATCTCTGTCCTCTCACTAAATACCCTATAACTATGTTTATAAACAATTACTGATAGCTATGCAAGCAGATATGTGTTACTCAGGAAGTCACCCCATCATAAACACATAAATTAACTGTTTGGACCCCAAATAAATAGTTTCAGTGACCTAAAGGTACAATACAAAATAGAATTGTCTTCATGTATTTTAAATGAAGGTCTCATTTTGACTTAACAAAGATATTTTCTCTGACAAAATTTGACAAATATCCATCATTTGAGCTTGTATATGGTGTAGGAGTATATAAATGCTGATATCATTTAATATCATTCCCAATAAATATTATATATGTGCATGTTTGGTGGAAAAATTTTATTTTTTAATTTTTTTAAAAATTTCATTAAAATTTTTAAAATAAAAATTAATTTCTTATTTTTAATTTCATTCTTATATTTTTAAAGTCAATATATCTAACATATTAAAATTTCATGTGTCTATCATTAATAATAAAGATTTTATACCAGTTTAAACTTTACTCAAATACTGCACTGACAGGCCATAGAACACAATTAAAATTTTACTATATATTCTCTACATTTGTTTCTCAATACTGAACTTTCCACTGTGTGGCAATCAATACAAATCATATGTTAATCTAAAATACCTTCAAAGATGACTTTACGGTGAAGTTCTTGTCAAGGGTTGACCTGCATTTTTTTGAGAGGCTGAATTGTAAACAAAACACCATGCAATGGAACACAGATTTCACTTCCGGATCATCACCAAGGCCTTATTACTCACTGTGCACTGTTGCCGAAATACACACAGGCAACCACACCATAAGCTCATATTCTAAAGAATAAACAATTGCCTTTAAATCCTTACCAAGAATGCCTAAATCTAACTCTTGTATCACCACCAAACGGAGACAGGAAAAAATGATCTAAAAATAGACTGGGACTACATTCGTGGGTACTGAACCAGAATTATTAATTGTGGCCTGATTCCATCACGAGCTTGACTGTACTGGATTGGATGAGCTTGAGCTGTACTTGATTGAATGGGCTTATCATCATGATGAGCTTGACTGTACTTGATTGGATCACCTTGACTGTACTTGGTTGGATGAGCATGACTGTACTTGATTGATTGGATGAGCTTGACTGTACTTGATTGGATGAGCTTGAGCTGTACTTGATTGGATGAGCTTGACTGTCATCATCATCATCATGGCTTGACTGTACTTGATTGGATGAGCTTGAGCTATACTTGAGAAAGTGACAGTGGCTTGGAATGGTTCAGATTAAATTCCTGGCATTAGATAAGATTGGTTAATAAGTCTGAGGTGCGTTCTTGTGAAAGGCATTCTGCTCAACTTGTCTTAGCACAGTATGACCTTCAGAGTGTTGATGAGCTATAAAACACCAACAAAAACAAAATTAATCAGATTATTTAAGGTTAAACTGCCTTTAAATCTGGGAGCTAAAAATGCAAACATTTTACAATTCTTACTGTTTCAGTGAAGGAAACGTTCAATAATTTTATTTGTCATAATTTGGGTTCCTGTTCCTCAATAAATAAGATAACAAAGTTTACTGTCAATCCATGTAAGGAGTGACTGAAACATAAATATACATCTAGTAGTATTGTTTTGTTCTGAATGGCTACATCTAATATCACAAGTATCAAATTGATATATAATAGTTTTAATATTGCAAATTTGAGACAATTCAGAAAAGTTACTTTTCATTTGCTGTTTTTGAAGTAAGTGGTCCAGACCATAATAAATATTGAAGACTTAGCCAGAAGGTCATAATTTCACTATCAGAGGTTTACAAATGTAACAATGATGAAAGCCCCTCTCCAGGCTCTGATGTGAGAGGATACATATTAGGGTTAACTCTTGAGGGAGCAGTAGGAGCCTTATGGAAATGTGTGGTGGTGGTGGGGGGGTCCCTTTGGATGTAACTTAAGTGCTCATTCATGCTGTGTCTGAGATGATAGAATATTACAAACAGAAGAAAAAGAATGATATGAAGATGTGCATGCTCTCTCTCCACACACACTTTTAGCAGCTGTAAATTTTGTCTTTGAAATTTATTATTATATACTGAAAACCTAAACAAAATCATAAACCTTTTATATCACTGAAGCATGAACAGCATATAAAGATTGGAAAAAGTCTACCATCACATTGGTATTAAGGGTAATGAAAGAGTAGTTCCAAAGCTGTTCTGCAGTCTTCCTTTTCTGGAAAATCCCATGTATGGACATTAAGTACATTAAAGCCTGCCTTGAAAGACCACTGCTATGAGAGACCACAATTTTGATGCATGGATTTATTTATTATATAGCAATGTGACCTGTCATGAGAGACCACCTGTCTTGAGAGACCATTATTATTTGGCATAAGAGGTGGTCATTCAAGATGGGTTCTTCTGTACTCTATTAATCGATATGTCCTGTATATTTTGAACAAATCCCAGAAATGAGGTGATATTGTGTCATTCATGTAAAGGGCACATACCCATGCATACCTCCTGAATGTTGAACCTTGACTGGAGTGTGCATCATGCCAGTGTCCACTGACATGTTTTGCACATTCTTGCAGAATTGTCAACTTCCAGACTGCACAAAATGTAAGTCGACTCGATCAAACAGTAATGTGACAATAAAACCTTTGGCTTTCTGTAAGAATGCACTTTGTATAACAAATTTTGATCCTACCTTTTAAGAATTTATCCTTTGTAACCCTTTTGTTTTATTAGCTTTATTGGTCATAGATCAGAAGAGCTTATGGGATGGTCTGTTGTCTGTCTGTCTGTTAGCACAAGTTTTTGTTATCGGTACTCCTCCTAAACTAGGGTTGCTATGGAACTTCACGTACACATTCAGTCCATGGTCTTGTTGGTCCAAATGAAAATTATGCCTGGACATCCAACATGGCCACCACAATGGCCATCTTGAAAACCTTGTTATCACCACTACTCCTGAATGGATGTTCATATCAACATGGAAGTTTCACTTAAAGACTTGACATGATGTCTAGTTGGTTCTTTATCAAAATGGTGCCGATCAGAATTTCATTATGGCCACCACAGTGGCCATCTTGAAAATGATGTTATTGCTACTATCCCTACATGGATGATGGATGATGGCCTTATCTGTATGGGGTTTTCACTTCACTAGGAGACTTCTTATGATGTCTAGCTGGTCCTGGAAATGATGCCGATCTGATGTTCCATATGGCCACCACAATGGCCATATTGTTATCTCTATTCTTCTCCAAATGAATGGCTATATCAACATGGGGTTTCCACCAATAGATTTCTTAGGATACCTTGTTGGTTGTAAATGAAAATGGTTCCAGTCATACATCCTATATGGCTGCCATGTTGACCATCTTAAAAATCTTACAGTCACTTTTACCCCTGAATGGATGATCATTATGACAGGGTTTTTTCACCAAATCATAAATAAAATGGTACTAGTCATACATCCAACATGGCCACCACAATGACTGTTGTAAAAATACTTGTTGTCTCTACTCTCCCTGACTGGATGATCATCATGATATGGTGATTCACCAAAACAATCCTAATGATGTCTGCTTTGTCCTAAATGAAAATGGTGATAAGCTGACATCCACTATGGGTACCACGGCAGCAAATTTCAAAATTTTGTTATTACTGAGGGAATATTATAGACAGTTTCAACATGCATCTGTTAAAAGAAAGTTACTGACTTATCCTGAATTCCTGAAAATTCTTTTTGCCCAGTACAGCATAAGTCCCTTTGAGGGACTCTCATTTTAAATACATATTAGAGAAAATTGGCATCATTCACCATTTATTTTGTGATAGGAAATATTTGCTGTTACCATACTTTTATTTGGAAGTGTTTATCTTCCTGAAGAGTTAGTCATTTTTAATCTTAAATTTCTACCATCTTTTTAAAATCTTTGTCTTTTTCTTGAAGGATTACAAATTTATGTTTACTTCAAACATTTTATCTTCCAACAGTTTTTCAAAGTTTTTCCCGTTATATTTTTTTAGCTATATTTTTAAATGGCTTTATATATCCCTGATAGTGCTAATGTGCTTTTGCTATTAAACATTATCAGGGATTGAAAATTCCTTAAGCCCTAAGTCCAGGACTCACTTTTGTGACCTTTGTACCCAGCTTAATAATGCCGTATGAACTTGGTCTTAATTAAATTGTAACAGGTATACTAAAACCACGTAGATGAAGATACAGGTAGAAATAAGCAATTAAAGAATGTCAGTGAAGATAGAGGTAGAAATGAGCAATTAAACAATGTAGATGAAGATATAGCTTGGAATGAAGGAATATGACAGGAAAATATATTTAGCATTGTAACAATATTCTGCAGAAAGTCATAGGACCAGACAAGTTTAAAAGTCTGGGACACATGAATCCAGAATAAAATTTAATCCCCTAAAAGATGTACATAACCAAAAATTAACTGTACTTAGTTGGTATGCCCATGCTTTTTCATGGATAAACCCCACTCCATGTTACACATTTTGGCAAATATTTACTAAAGATGTTTCTGTTAGATGCTAAGTCCATGTCCTTCTTTCTGACAAATTTTATTAAGCAGACTTGGTGAACTTATCATCAGAGAAATACGGTAAATCATTGAAGTCCCAAGTTCTGTGTAAGTGATAGGTTTTGGAACAGATGCTAAAAGTTGTTACTGTATTGAAATGTATGCTATGATCAGTGTGGAGCAATTGATTTCTTCAGTAGACCCATTGTAAGGTTCATTGCTCCACCATTGTTGATTTTACAAAACATTTCCTCTTTGTTATCTTCTTGGAAATCATAAAAAAAAACATGATTATAACAGCACATTCCATGTGAGTAGAAAATCAAACAGATCTGATACATTTCTCAGTTTGCATACAGAATATATGCATGCTGGGCCAGGTTTGGGTACAGGCAAAATGCATGCTGTGCTAGGTGGAAAAGGTAGACTTTAAGGGTTGTCTTTCATAGTGTGGATTTCGCTGATGCAGCCATTGATCTGTGCCATTTGGTGATTTAGGAAATATGCATAAGGTGAGTTCATAGATTAGAGATCTGTGGAAGTTCATAACAGGGATTGCCGAAATAATAGAGAAGTTGTTTTCTTGCTTTTGTATAGTCATTGTTCAAGTTCCAAGACAGCGAAAAATGTGTATTGCACACATTTGAAATGTTAAGGAGCCAATTTAAACTCGGGTCATTCATTCAGTCGTCTCTTACATCAGCCAACAAAACTTACTGTGTGTACTCACTTACTAGTCAGGTCAAACTGTAAACAACAAAGATCATGATCTGCCATAACTTAATGTGACTGTGAATCAGGGTTTGTGTTGTTTGTTCTACTGATTATTCCTAACAAACTGCACAGACCAAGATCTGCTGGAGCATTATGCAGTGTCAGATCTGGGTCTGTGCAGTTTGCAGTAGGACTCATAAGCAAGTATATATGGTAAGCCAAAAGAATTAATTTGTATAAACTGTAATGTGCTGTAGTAATGTTAGATTTCAGGATTCAGTGTTTGGCAGATCAATACTGGAATTTCCTCCCAACATTTTGGTTATTCACATAAATGCTGTGGAACAGAAAAAAAATAAAAAAATATGTTGATTTGTATCTTGAAGTCCTTGACAAATGTGGTATTCAGTTTTGTAATATGATTGTCATTAGACCTGCCATATGTACTCGCATACAAGTTGAATCCAACTGCAGATTACAAGTACAGACCTAGATTTGCCTTTGCATCATGCACAAGAACATCTGGGTCTGTGCAGTTTGTTAGGAGTAATCAGTAGAACAAACAGCATTGTTTCTGATCTGCTAGTACATTATTTGACGGCTGATCATGGTCTTTTTTGTTTGCAGTTGGATCTCGACTTATAATTGAGTAAATACAGTATATCTTTTATGATCTCCCTATCCTTTTCCCTTTAGTTTCTGTATCAAAAACTATCAAAATCTCATTTTTTAAGAATATCGTTGTGGGGACTGCAAAAGAGGAATCCTTGTGGTCCAAGTTCTAGGTCAGCATACATCTCTACTGCAGCCATAATTTACAGTTTAAGGTGTGGTATCCCATGTTCCTTTGGGAATAATAATTTATGCTACATTTTTGGCATCATTTTTACGGGGGGGGGGGGGATGGGATGAAGTCAGAAACTGGCCCAGTTACTGGGTAACATTTGCCAGGCCATGAACCATATTTGCACAGATGGGCTTCACTTTGAGCATGGCAATTTTGAATCTGATGAATGGAGAGAAAATAATTAAATTTTTATTAACTGTAAGAAAATGGAATCAAAAGGACTTGCATTTAAGAGCTGTTTCATGTAGTTATTTCTTTCACACCTGGTACTTTAAGATGGGAGTGTAAATCTCAAATTCTTGATTAGAAAAGCAATTGTGGATTCTTGGCAGACTGTCAGTTAGTCTTGCCCCTGTGTGAATTAGTTAGTCTCAATGTCAGTTAGTTAACCCCAATGTCAATTAGTGTAGCTCCTAAGTTCATATGTAGAGTGAATAATTGTATTCCATGTTTATATTGAAATATTTCATGACATTTTTTTTTTTACAGAAACATGCAAATCTTTATAGATTGTATTCTATTAACAAATAATGCTCTATTGCAGCATTATTAGATTAGATAAATATCAGATACACTCCCCTAGAAGCTGAGTCCAACTGCGAACAACATAGACCCTGATCTGCAATGGCATAATGCAACAGCAGATCAGGGTCTGTGTTGTTTGTTCAACTGATTACCCCTAACAAAATGCATAGACCCAGATTGACTGTCTGATTATGCATCAGCCAATCTGGGTCTCTGCAGTTCATAGTTGGACTTGGCTTATAAGTGGGTACGTACGGTACTCACACTTGCTTTAGTAATCTACTGCCATTGGTCAATGAATTCTTTTTACTAGGATTCTGTCAAATTAATTAATAAATTTATTAATTTATTTATTTCTCAATAATCATTAATTGTTATATAACTCTGGTTTCCTATGTCTCATTATTTAGATTCTTGGTTGATTGGTTGTTTCATTTCAATGACACTTCTGGAACATTATTGGTGGCTATATTGAGCTGAGGAAATAAACGGCTAGTGCTCTTCCCAAGACCATACTGAGGCAATTCATTGCTGTACCGACACCATAACTACCCTTAAAAAAATAGTTTTATCATGGTATATCTTTTTTGTTCATCAGTTTGTAATAAGAAGCAAAAGAAATTACTTGTACAGAGAAGCACAACTAAGCATAAAAAACAAAATCTTCAAACCAGTAAGTTTGCTGAGAACTTGTCACAGGAAATTATGGATCTCTCAACTTCCAACCTTGATGGTTACTTCTAAGTCTTCGTTTGTCAAAACAGCCTGATTATATTACATGTTCTCAACATAAAAGCTGCAAGTAATAAAATTTGCAAGTCTGTGTTTGAAATTGTGTAAGTTTTGTAACGTTTTTTCTCCAATTTAGTGTTCTGTATATACTGTATAGAAAACTCCTCCTGACTAGAAAAAGACTTACGATGTTCAATTGATCTTGAAGGTGTATGGTACCAATCTGACAACTGGTATGACAAACTACAGTGGCCATATTGAAATTCTAATTCCTGGATGGATGGTTGTATTGACATGAGGTTGTACATTAAAAGACTTTTAGTTGGGCTTAAGTAAAATGATGCTGATCTGAGGTCCAATTTGCTGACACAGTTGCCATCTTGAAAATCTTGTTATCACTACTTCTGAATGGGAAATTGTATTGAGATGGGGTTTTCTTCAAAAGACTTGTTTTGATTTCTTGTTAGTCCTAAATGAAAATGGTGCCAGCCTGATGTCTAATATGGCTGCCACAGTAGCCAGCTTTAAGGAAATCCAGTTATCACCACTCATCTTGAATGAATGTTCAAATCAGCATGGAGTTCTTACTAAAAGACTTCTTATAATGTTTCGTTGATTCCAAATTAAAATGGTGATATCTGATGTCCAGTATGTGGCAATCTAGAAAATCTTGTTTTTGCTAACGCGTTTAAATGGAAAGTCATTTTATCATGGGGTTTTCATGTGAAGAGTTCTTATGGTGTCTAGTTGGTCCTTAATCAAAATGACTAACCCTCAATATGGCTATCATAGTGGTTATCTTAAAAATGATGTTATCTGTATTCCTTCCAAAAAGATAAGCATGATGTTTTCACCAACAGACTTCTTATGGTACTTAGGTGGTCTTACATGAAAATGGTGCCAGTCTTGCATCAAATATGGCTGCCATGATGGCTGACTTGAAAATCTCATTGTCATTTCTTCCCCCCCCTTGAATGGATGATCATTATGTGATTGGGTGTTGATCTCTAATGATGTCTACTTTGTCTTAAAGGAAATGGTGACAATCTGATATACAGTACATCCACAAGAGCAGCTAATTTGAAAATCTTGTTATAGGTGAAGAATATCAAGATAGTTTCAACACTTTGCATTTAAAAGAGAGAAATGGTCTTATCTTCAGTTCCTAGAAGATTCTTTTTTCCAGTAGAACATCATCCTTTTAAGGGACTTTTGTTACTTTCAAGGTAAATGAAATACAGGCTGAATAAAAAGAAGGAGGGGATGTCAAGTAAAGTTGTGAGGAGTGAAACCCAGATCTGCCAGTATATAAATATTTTGAAATGGCATATCTGGGATTCTGCATTTTACAATTTGGAAAATTTGATGTGCTGGTAAATGCAGCATTACACAGTCTGGTTTACAGGAAGTTTCACTGTGGAAGAAGTATCCATGAAAGTTAGTTCTCTTGATGGATTCCAGCGCTCAGAATTATAAATAAGTGGTAGCCCAAGGGCAGTAAATCTTCATGCAGCTGACATTAGTTTTTGGCTGTTAATATTGAAGATTTGGCAGGACTTGTAAATTTCTCAACCTGCTAATCATTCTAGAAAGAAATTTATGTTAAATTCTTGGCCTGCAGATTTACTGATGTTTATGAAATGCCAAGATTGCTAATTGATGTTTTAAATGAATTAGAAGACAAACTCCATTTTGATGCATTTGTTAGTAATATGTGTGAAGCTGATGCTTACGGCTCACCTGTAGATAGGTACGCTGTATTAGGCAGTATTCCTACACCTGTCATAAAACTTTACTCTGCATTTCAAAATTGACAAATCCAGTCTTTTTATTGGTCAGTATATTTTGGAGTAAGATTTGTGTCCTGGAGAAAAATTTTTTTGATGGCACAGCCTGTTTGATTACCGTTTAATTCAGTCTAATTAATGAAAGAAATTTCAAATGGATGCATAAATAACTTAACCAGGTATGTTTTATCATCCTGCACACAAACACAAGGAAATAAAAACAAAACAAATTAATGATATTTTACGGTACTAACTTTTTTCACATATTTGTGCCTGAATACTTGCTTGTTGAAAGAAAACCTGGGTAAGGGGTTCTTTCAGAATGCCAGTTTTGGAAGAAGTTTAAACTTGGGATCAATGCTGTTTTGTTATTCTTACATCGAGCATGTCTTGCATAGGGATAAAGATTGACCCTAATGTGGCTATACTTTATATAACGAAAGAACTAGGCATTACCATTAACATTTGGGTATGATTTATATAGGGATAAGTACAGTATTAACCCAAATGTGCCAACACTCTGTGTAATGATTGATCTGGATCTACATGGAGCCATGGCGTCTCAGTGATTAGCATGACGGACTTGCAACTGAGAGGGTGCAGGTTGGAATCCTACCATAAGACCAGCCTGGGTCAGCTACCATAGTGTGTCCTTGAGCAAGGTATTTTACTCATAATGCTTCGGCACTAAAGAACCTGCTTGCCTTGCTGTGCAGTAAAGCACCAAACCAAAATCAGTTTCTATGCCGTTCACATTTGGGTGTGTTTGATATAGGGATAAACACGGCATTGACCATTATGCCGACACTTTATGAAAGGTAAAATAATAAAGTTTGTGTGGTTCTGGTTACTCACCCAACCCATATTTTCCTGCCAACTCTATATTTTTGGGGGAAAACAATTTGGAAAAAAAGAAAAAACGTTGGGAGAATAAAGTTAACTAAGGGATGTAACTACAATAAAGTTATACTTGGGATGCGATAATGGTTATTTTCAAGTTGATGCTTCAGTTAAATTCATCTGGACCAAAACAAAACAAACAACAAAAAAAAAAGAAAAGAAAAAATGTTTGTACCAACCTACCTACACTAATTTTTTTTTTTTTAAATTTAACCAAAATCACACTTACATTTTTACTGGCCTAATAACAAACCTGGGTCTACACAATTTACATTTAGGCATGTTTTATAAAGGGATAAATACAGCATTGACCCTAATGTGCCAATACTTTACATAATGATGAATGTGGGTCTATACCATTCAAATTTAGGTCTGTTTTATATATATATATAAATCCAGTAAATTGGATCAGTAAAATTTTCACAATAGTTGTACCTTTACCTCTCCCCGCCACAAAAAATAAACGATTAAAAAAATAAAAACATCTTAAAATCTATTAACACTCAGACTGCAAGTAGAATCTGATTAGAGATTAGTTACTGCTGGAATCTGCCAGCATTTCTTTGACATAATCTTCATTTTATGCTAAATGGAGTGCACAAAAGGGACTAATATTGATCAATTTACATGCAGTTCTTGTTCTAACCAGTAAAATTCAGAATAACTTAAAATGGAGAACAAAGCTGATTAGTCGTAAAATTTGTAGGAAGAAAAGAAAAGTTGATGGAATATTGTAGCATGCATCCTTAAGCTTGCATGTTTGAGACATATTTAGTTATTTGCATAACACACACAGACACACACACACACTTACATATCACACCCTTATGCTGGAAGTGTTTAAAAATTTGCATATTTAAATTAATATTAGTTTTAAAATACACTAAATAAATAATGCTTAAATTAACTTCGGTTAACATAATCAAAATGCCCAAATGTAATCAAGCCATTCAGTGTAAATTAATGAAATTTTTCAGTGCATATATTGGGCCCCACTATGAATGGGGCATTTACTATTGTGTATCCATGTGTACATTCAGGTTACTGTTGTGTTCTGTCAGTTTTTATGCACTCCGTGCAGGACATTCATATTCATGGACACATTTATAATTTTAAACCAGACAATCAATTCAACAACATGTCCAGCACCATTATCTACAAAACAAATTTAGAAGTAGTACAGTTTTGCTTTCTTTTGCATGTTTGCATAAATTTGCTTTTTGATGTGCCAAATTAAACTGTCTGTAAATGCAATGTATTCATTAAATTCTGTTTTAACTGCATAGTTAAAAACATGGAAACTCTATTTTTTTTAAATAGATGTAATAAATATAAAACCACAAGTTTTGTTCAGGGTTGAGTTTAGATTTTCTTGGGTATTGTGCCAGAATATGTCATTTTTATGATTGGAAGTGTTCATATTGACAGATTTGACTGATTGGATAGTGTTCATACATCATATTGACAAATTGGATAGTGTTCATGCATCATATTAACAGATTGGATAGTGTTCATACATCATATTGACAGATTGGATAGTGTTCATTCATCATATTGACAGACTGGATAGTGTTCATACATCATATTGACAGATTTGCTCTTTCTTCCATGTCTGAAAAAAACACAAATGTAGTTTTGTGAATGCATGTACAGATCAGGGATCCCAAAATTCAAATAGCTCTTGCTATGTACAGATCAGGGATCCCAAAATTCAAAGAGCTTTTGCTATGTACAGATCAGGGATCCCAAAATTCAAATAGCTTTTGCTATGTACAGATCAGGGATCCCAAAATACTAATGGCTCTTGCTGGAGGTGGTTTCTGGAAAGTAATTGTGGCAGCCAGATGTTTGTGAAATTCAGTGTATACATCATTCAAAGGAGGTCAGAAAAAGATATAACAAAAAGGAAATCAGTGATATACTTAATTATTAAATGTACCAGAAAATGTGTCATTTTCATTTTTGGATTAACTGTTGCTTCTGAACTTGAGTGTTATTCTTCCATGCTTCACTAGTTTTCCCTAAAATAATAATTTTATAAAATGATTTTTTTTGTCTGAGAAGACTGTGCTTTAGAATTTCACCGAACAACAGTTTTTTTTTATTTTACTCTGCTGCTTTTCAAATTTTAAACTTATAAATAGACAACAAGTAGACTCACCAACTCAAAGATACCTAACATTTTATTGACAAGCAATTACAGCCAAGTGAGTGTTGAAGTTTTGTTTGATAAGGTACTTTGGAGTTCTAGTTAGTATCTTCTGTTTGTTAATTATCTTTTTTTGTTAATTATCTTTGTTAATTAAGGTACAGGCTATACATACTTTTGCACTGACATGCCATCACAAAATAATGAGGGACTAATATGGTTTGCAGTTACAAGGTTTAAGAATATAATGTCCAAGTTTGTTCAGCTTAATGTCATTAATGTGAATAATGTATACTGGTAATAGTTTATTCACCTTTAAACATAATGTTTATTGCCATAATGTGAATAGACTGAACATAAATGTGCTTGAAAAATAAACATATTTAAAAGTTATGTCTACATAAGGAAGAATTATCAATGCACATAGATTTGTTTGCAATATTTAAATTCTCATTGAAAAATAACATGTTTTTAGCTAGGCCAGGAGATAAGTTTACGCACACCTTTTGTCTTTTGCTTTGTGGCTGTACATTGTTTAAACAATTGGGAAAAGATAACAACTATAATTGCATGGGATAATTCTGGGTTAATGTCCAACATGTCAAGTTATCCAATGGTCATTTGGGTCCATTTGTTGGTCATGTAATGCAAATTATGGGATCTTTTGTATGGTAGTTTAATTACATCGTTCAAATAAAATTACCTTCCTCAGGTATTTAATTGATTTAAATATGGCTTTAGAAAAAGGGGTTGTCAAAACTTCAGTGTGTGACTTGGTTTTATCTGCTTACTTACTTCATAAGGTGTGGCTTTAAAAATCACTAATCTGGCCTGCGCCCTGGAGGAAGTTGCCAGGCCTGCTATATAGAACCTTCATTATTTTATACATTGGTATCTTAATTATATTTTTAGCTACCAATGTCAAAGTGACAATTCACTTTTACCAAATATAATTTGTATCAACAGTAATAAACTTTATAGTCTTGCTAATATTTGTAACAAAACATAGATTTGCCCCCTTTTCATAATAGTTTTTATTTATCAAGGGAGACAACACAAGTTTAGATAAATGAATAGACCTAATAATAGTTATCTCCCTTGGATATTGTAACACTGATGGTAATGCTTTAAACAATCGTATGAAATGCATTTAAACGAAATAGCAGTAGTTTCTCAAATAATGTTTTAAATGATAATATAAATTCACTTGTGAAATAAAGAAAAGATAATTGAGAAGACTTATAAAGATTATTTAGATCATAATAGTATCAAGGGCCATAAATAACAATGTCTCTGGTGTTAAAACTTCCATCTGATCTTATGTTAATTAGTCTTATTCCAAGCCTTGGTACTTTGATTCTCTAGCAGAGTGAAATAACAATTATAATGTTAATCCATGAGTATCAGGTTTTATCAGAATACCCTATAAAGTCTTGCAGAGTTGTTTCCCCTTATGAAGGAATAATTTTCCTGCAGCTTTTAGAGATGTAGGTTTATTGATCTTCTTAAGATCTATATCTTGAGCAAGATATATTTTTTATATTTTAAAATGGATCTAAATGGCAAATGAAAACTTCTGGCAGTTGAGTGAATTTTAAAATCATTTGCACAGTTCAGTGAGTGCTGAATTCCAAGCTGACCAGTATTTATCTTTAAAAGGATGATAATTTGAGAATATTGCTAACTTATTGATTGAAAGTCCATATTTCATTGAAAGTCAATGAAATTTTGTTTTCTAATTGTTTTGATCAAGCTCATACAAGAATTTCACTCATTCATCATTACTAATAAATACTTGGCAGAGGTGAGCAGACTGGTCACAGTTTGTAATTACTTAAACTAATGTTAATATGGTAATATAATAAATTCAGGACAGTAAACCTTTACACAGTCAAATTAGATCATTAACACCATTAACTTTTACATTTCTGTAATTTGATAACTTGATCTTTCTGTATTTTGTTTGATATTCAGAATAAGTAAATTCTTTAATGTTAAAATAAATTGTTGTTACATTGTGCTGTGTTGACTGTATATCTTGTACATAACAAAAGGCCTCAAGGTAGATTAGTTCCTGTAATAGAATTACCTTGTCTAAAAATATTCATCATCATTATTATTATTATTATTATTATTATTATTATTATTATTATTATCATTATGATAAAGAGTTGGTTCTTGGTGAGTTAAATGCTTTTGTACTTGCCTAAATAGAAGAATAGAATTTTATAGAGTTCTCAACCCCATTGACCTAAAATGTCAAACAACAATAGATTATTTGGAATTAGTCTTTTTTATGAAGGACATAAAATGTGATTTATGTATAATTTCTTACACTTAGGAGAGTAAAATTATGCTAGGAATGTGAGGAGTTTTACAGTGGTTTAGTTTGGGTCAGCGCTTTTTGGTCATTAATTTTTAATTCATTTGTAATAATGTATAAATGTCAGCACACCCTGATCTTCAAACTTAGTTTGTCAGGTAACTATACCTGTTTAAATGTAACATATCAGAACAATGTGTCAGATTTCCAATCCAACTGGTATGTTGATTCATGTAGACAGTGCAGAAAAGGTTATGTAAATGATGTATTTAAAAGAGTTTCATTATTTCAGACTTTGCTGTGATCTAGAATGGCACACCTGTGTCCCTATTACCTTCTCTTTTTCCTTTTAAATGTGTACTATTGGGAAAATGGATACTTTCGTTAGTACAGGGGTCTCGAGCATGCAGCCCTTGGAGTTATTTTCTATGGCTTGCAACGAAACCTGAAATTTGTAAAATAAATAATAATGCAAAATTTTTTCTTCACAGCCAGCCAGATTTTGTTATTAAAATCTGATTGTTACATCATTTACTTTTTGTTTCCAACATTTCAACTGGCTACCTTTTATATGAGCCACTTTTGCTGTATGAAAAGGTTTGACTGATGTGTCCCTTAAGCCAATGTACTGGTCCTTATGTAGCCCTCATGGTGATTTGAGCTCGAGACCCCTGCCTTAGTCTAAGATTACCACTGTACAAGTAGTACTTTTACCTTGCTAAAATGTCATAGATTATATCAGTTCTTTATATTGGTAACAAGTGAATCACTGTGCTATTTTTCTATTTCATCTTAAGAAGAAAAAAAATTTCTGTTAACATGAAAAATTAAAAATTTTCAAAACAATTCACAAGAATTTTATACCTTGACAAATTCTGTAATTTACAGTGCTTTTGTGAAAATTATTGATACCATATTTACTCACTTACGAGTCCAACTGCAAACTGCACAGACCCATATTGGCCATTGCATAACGTGATGGCAGATCTGGGTTTGTGCAATTTGTTGTGAGTAATCAGCAGAACAAAAAACATAGACCCTGATCTGCATGTGCATTATGCTATGACAGATCAAGATCTTTGCTGTTTGCAGTTTGAATGTGTGTGTGTGTGTGTGTGTCTGTGATTTGGATTTTTAATGTGTCTTTAACAATTTTTCAGTCATATTGCTACAGTGTCTGCAGTGTGGCAATTTATAGTGACACCTAGCACTGGGGCATCATGCCACAAACATAACATGATGTCCCACCCAGTCACATTATCCTGACACCACCAGTCCAAACAATAATCTCTTAATGTTGAGCACCTAGCGAGGCAGCTGTTAGTACCACTTGATTAATTATTTGGTATGACTCAGCCGGGAGTCGAACCCATAACCTCCCACATCCAAGGCGGACACACTAACCACTAGGCCACTAGAGCGGTGTTTGCAGTTTGACTCGACTTATAAGTGAGTATAACAATTAAGTTTCATTATAATACATCGAGAACACTTCCACAAGTAATATTTCAATTACCTTCTGACTCGCATACAAGTCAGATTCAGCTGCAAACTGCATAGACCCATGCTTACTGGCTGATCTAAGTCTATGCAATTTGTTAGGAGTAATCGGCCAAACAGACAACACTGATCCTGTTCTGTGGCGTATTATGTAATGGCAGATCAAATTTTATGTTGTTTGCAGTTAAAACCAACTTCTTAACAAGTGTTTAATGTATACCTCATCATATTTTATTTTGTATCTCTTAATCAATAACTTTCATTCTTGTCATGTACAAGCTTAGATTCCTTCTTTGATGTATATTCAGCAAGAAGAGTGAGATGTTTTGAAAATAATCCATTTATCAACCAGCTGCTGACCATTCAAGATATAAAAGAGAGAGAGAAGAAGAAAAAAGCATGTCATAAATAGAATGCTGTACTCCATTACGTCTGTAATAATTGCCAGCAAGAATGGTAGCTTATAGTTCGTTCCACATAGCATCGCAAATTTGAGCCTGTAAACTCCTTAAATTTTCAGATCAACATCATTAAATGTTGCTAAAAAAATTAATTTTAGACAAAGTTTTTAAAATGAATTAAGTGTTTAGCTACATTTGATGCTGCTGAAAATTTACTGAGTTACTGATAGCCTAAAATTTGCGATGCTATGTAGAACGAACTATATGCCATTGTTGTTGGAGAGGGGATATGTCACACTTTCCATATTGTTCATAAATTAATATTTTACAACATTTTACATACAATTCAGTATGTAGTTATTACATTTACATTGGCTGATTCATGAACCAAATTAAAAAGTACCATCATATATAAGTTATCCCTTTGTGTACAGAAAGTTTCAACGAAATGTCATGATTTAAATCCAATGACATCTGAGTTTTGTGCGGAAGTTTCACATTTTTTTAAATTGCCCATCTTGTCTGCATTTGCAAATGTACATTACAGAAGAGTATATGGTGCTTGTGTAGGTCTGGTGCGTGTCTTTGTCTGGTGCCTGTCTAGGTCTGGTGCTTGTCTAGGTCTGGTGCTTGTCTAGGTCTGGTGCTTGTCTAGGTCTACTTGTAGTATCAGTTTGTATTGATATGTTATTGGATCCTTTCTGAATAGATCAGCTATCAAATGGCTGACTTATTAAGGGAAGTAATACCTATTTAACATGTCAGGCAGACTGAACAACTTTCACAGTTACACAATTTTATGATCAGAAAGATTCTTTCTCTTGGTTTCCTCCATGCTCTTTCATTACCCAGCTTCAGTTTGCCTTAGTGGAGGTCATGCAAGTTGTATCCACTTTCAGCTTAAGTATACTGCTGTATTGGGCACTTATAAAAACAAAACATGTACACATCATACATCAAACCCTCTATAATGTGTCAGTGCTACAAGTGAACAACAGCGAACCTGATTTACCATCACATTATGTGATGAGATATGTGGTTCTATGTACTTCATAATTATGTCAATTAACTGTAAATGTGGAACATCCTTTGGTTTAAAACATATTGAGAAAATTAACAATGTTTTCACTGATCCAATTAAACTACAGTATGTACTCACTTACAGGGCGGGTCCAACTGCAAATTGCACAGACCCAGATGCACAATCATATAATGTGCAGGCAGATCTGGGTCTGTGCAGTTTGTTAGGAATAATTAGTAGAAAAAATATATAGATCCTGATCTGCAGGCACATTATGTCTTGGCAGATCAGGATCTTTGTTGTTTGCAGTTTGACTCGACTTATAAGTGAGTACATATGGTAACTGTTGGGAGTTACTTTTGTCATTTTTAGCATTAGTGGTCAAATATATATCAACAACCTTTATACAAATGCTATTCTGAGAGGTAGTATATATTCATTTTGCCTTTGATACTAACATTACAACTGAAGAATCTCCTGAAATATAGATCTGCATGCATGTGGTTACCTGCCTGTCTCCTTGATTATCCATAATTGTTACCTAAAGCAGTGTACATCATGTCTTAGGGACTGGCCATACTAACTTGAAGACCTCATGGAAGATTGGTCAGTTGACCAAAATGAGCATCTTTAAATAAAGTCATTAGTAGTGGTAATAGTATTAGTAGTAGTAGCAGTAGTAGTTAATTTTCAGAGGGTGAGATTAAAAAAAGAAGAAAAAAACAGCAATCAGATAGCTTGAAAAAAAATATCCTGATTAGTTGGAAGAAATAAACTATCTTATGGTAAAAGAAATAAACATTCCAGCTCGAATGAAATCCTGGGCTCCACCCGCAGGAAACTGAATCGTTGGTTCTTTATGCAGGCTCTAGTTTCAGATGTATAGGATTTGCAGTATGTGTACATATTGTAGTTAAGTAGTGCATATGCTTTGCCTATTTACTTTAGGTGAAAGACCAATACTCAGGAGATCTAGAGAGATCATTGATATTATTTTGTTTGACAGTTTTTGATGGCTTCATTTTTCACATTGAAGTGAATACTTTGATCTCAGGTTCTTTGTTGATAGCGCCAGTAGTTAGTTCTATTAGCTTGACATGATGAGTACCTCTTTCAAACCAGGCATATTTTAAAATTATTTCAAACTAGGCTTATTTTAAGATTTGCCACTGGGAGCATGCATGGCATCTTTTGTGTTGATCTGTAATATATAGGGGATACATTCCTATCTGCTATTTGATGTGAGAGGAGGTAAGGAGGATTTTTCATCTTCTATTTGACTATACATGTATTACTAATTACATTAATTACTGTCTTAACTTTTTGCTGGAGACCATTTAACTGTTTTAATGGGTAAATCACTTTAAAAACATAGAAGATAAGTATATACCATTTTCTGGAGCTAAAATAAAGGGAAATACGTTGCAGTGATAAAAAACAAATTTGACCACTTTAATAGGATCTATGATTATACATGTACCCATGTGTTATGTGGAGTTATGTGGTACACTGTAATTATATGTGTTATTGAGAGTAGTGGTATACTAAGGGGTTTTATAGTGTGTTATGGAGAGTAGTGGTATACTAAGGGGTTTTATAGTGTGTTATGGAGAGTAGTTGTATACTGAGGGGTTTTATAGTATATTATGGGGAGTAGTGGTATACAAAGGGATTTATAGTGTGTTATGAAGAGTAGTGGTATACTAAGGGGTTTTATAGTGTGTTATGAGCAGTGGTATACAAAGGGGTTTTATAGTGTGTTATGAAGAGTAGTGGTATACTAAGGAGTTTTATAGTGTGTTATGAAGAGCAGTAGTATACCCAGAGGTTTTATAGTGTGTTATAAAGAGTAGTGGTATACTAAGGGGTTTTATAGTGTGTTATGAGCAGTGATATACAAAGGGGTTTTATAGTGTATTATGGGGAGTAGTGGTATACAAAGGGGTTTTATAGTGTGTTATGAAGAGTAGTGGTATACTAAGGGGTTTTATAGTGTGTTATGAGCAGTGGTATACAAAGGGGTTTTATTGTGTATTATGGGGAGTAGTGGTATACTAAGGGGTTTTATAGTGTGTTATGAAGAGTAGTGGTATACTAAGGGGTTTTATAGGGTGTTATGAGCAGTGGTATGCAAAGGGGTTTTATAGTGTATTATGGGGAGTAGTGGTATACAAAAGGGTTTTATAGTGTGTAATGAGGATTAGTGGGATATGAAGGGGTTTTATTGTGTGTTATTTGGAGCAGTGGTATACTAAGGGGTTTTATAGTGTGTTATGAAGATTAGTGGTATATGAAGGGGTTTTATTGTGTGTTATTTGGAGCAATGGCATACTTAGGGGTTTGTAGTGTGTTATGAAGAATAGTGGTATATTAAGGGGCTTTGTAGTGTGTTATGGAGAGTAGTGGTATACAAAGGGGTTTTATAGTGTGTTATGAGGAGTAGTGGTATATGAAGGGGTTTTATTGCGTGTTATTTGGAGCAGTGGTATACTAAGGGGTTTTATAGTGTATTATGGGGAGTAGTGGTATACAAAGGGGTTTTATAGTATATTATGGGGAGTACTGGTATGCTTAGGGGTTTTATAGTGTGTTATGAGAAGTGGTATACTAAGGGGTTTTATAGTGTATTATGGGAAGTAGTGGTATACTAAGGGGTTTTATAGTGTGTTATGAGGAGGAGTGGTATATGAAGGGGTTTTATTGTGTGTTATTTGGAGCAGTGGCATACTTACGAGTTTTTTTGTGTTTTATGAAGAATAGTGGTATATTAAGGGGCTTTGTAGTGTGTTATGGAGAGTAGTGGTATACAAAGGATTTTTATAGTGGGTTATGAGGAATAGTGGTATATGAAGGGGTTTTATTGTGTGTTATTTGGAGCAGTGGTATACTAAGGGGTTTTATAGTGTAGTATAGGAAGTAGTGGTATACACAGGGGTTTTATAGTGTATTATGGGGGGTACTGGTATACTAAGGGGTTTTATAGTGTGTTATGAGAAGTGGTATACTAAGGGGTTTTATAATGTGTTATGGGGAGTAGTGGTATACTAAGGGGTTTTATAGTGTGTTATGGAGAGTAGTGGTATACTAAGGGGTTTTATAGTGTGTTATGAGGAGTAGTGGTATATGAAGGGGTTTTATTGTGTTATTTGGAGCAGTGGTATACTAAGGGTTTTTATAGTGTATTATGGGGAGTAGTAGTATACTAAGGGTTTTTATAGTGTATTATGGGGAGTAGTGGTATACTAAGGGGTTTTATAATGTATTATGGGGTGTAGTGGTATACTAAAGGATTTTATAGTGTTATGTGGAATAGTGGTAGTATCCTTTTTATTAAAGGAGTCTCAATTACTCAGTGGTGAGCTTGCTGGACAAACAACTGAAAGGGTACGGGTTTGAATCCTATGATTGAATCAACTTGGTTTGGCTACCATGATGGGTACTTCGGACAGGCACTTTGAATCCCTTGGCACTAAATAACCAGATCGTGTTTCTGTGCTGTAAGACATCAAAGGTGAATATGCTGGACTCACAAGCGAAAGGGTACATTTTTAAATCCTACAAGTGGATCAGCCTGGGTAGGCTACCATAGTGTGTACTTGGGACAGGCACTTTTACTTCATTTGCCTTGGCACTAAATAACCAGATCATGTTTCCATGCTGCAAGACACCAAATGAAATTTGATTACATTTTATATCAAATTTATTTGTCAGAAATTTTGAGATTTTTAAGTTTTGTAATTATGCCAGTTTTTGCTTGGTGAAATGTCAGTGTCAGTCACAATATTTTAGCATCATTAAATTTTAGCAAATTGTGATTTGTTTTTATCAAAGAACTAATTTTAAAAATTTTGGCAGGAGTTTTACCACACTTAATTAACAGTGACATCTGAATGTTTTATCAACACAGATGTTTGCATTATATGCAGTGTCAACACAAATGTGCTTGCATGATATACTGTCTCAATACACATGAAGTGTGGTTACTTTATTCCAACATGGGAGATTTTAAAACCAAACACAACATCACTGTCAATGATGTGGAATGCTAAAAAACTTATTTTCCCGACAAAAATAATATTAATAGGAATTAAAGAAAACCAAAAACATTTACAACAACAGCACTTTAAACTCCAAATGAACTGAAGAAGCTATAAGGCTAATCAAAGCATAATGGCCTATTTGTGGAATACTTAATTTAAACCATTGCTCGCTTTAGAAAAAAAAATGTGTTACAATTAATATTTATCTTGATTATTTTGGAAAACAGGAAAATATACTCATACACATACAGGAATGTGAGAAGTGATTACCCATGAGAGTGATTAAGTGAGAACATTTGTGCTTTTCAAGTTTCCATTCAAGTTTATTATGGTCAACTAGATCAAAAGCCTTCTTAAAGTCGAGATGTATAGTTCCAATCAATTCTCCATTGTTCATATCAAGTAACAAGTCATCAATGAGTATTTTTAGCATAGACTGACTGGAATGGTTTTGTCTAAAACCAGGTGAATTAAATAGTACATTGAATGTTAATCATTGAGATGTTTGGAAATGCATTTTTCAAATGGTTTGGATGTGGCTGGCAGAATTTATATTGGTCTGTAATTATCTGAATTTGATTTTGAACCCTTTTTATAAACAGGCATAAACTTTGTAGCCTTCAGTTGAGATGGGAAGATTCCCTTAGTAATACTTTGATTAATTATATAGGTAAGAGATGAAGCAATGATATCAGCACATTTATTTTAGATGAATGAACCTATTTGGTCCACTCCATTGATTTCTTAGCATTTAACTTTTTCAGTTCACTTATTACAATCTGGCAGAGTAACTTAAGTGCTTGTGAATGGAATTCAGCAGAAGTTTTTGGAGTGTTCCTCTCAGGCACATCATTTTGGGGGTCATTAGCTTGAAGATTAAAGTGACATTGACTGCAGATATAGGTCTGAGTTTTACGTTAAGTTTCTTCACAAAGCAGTATTTCAACATTTTAGTCTCATTTATATCTGTGATCTTTTTTTTCATGTAAAGTCAATTTGCTATATCTTGGAAGGATGTCATGCGACGTTTGCAATATTCATGTTACACAATGAATTTTTGCCCTCATAGTGTTACAGACTCCTTTTCTAGTCCAGAATTCCAGAACATAATATATACTTTACCTTACGAAAACAAGGTCACTGTGACCTGTATGTCATATACTTAAGTAAGACAGCTATAAATCCCCTCTTCTGTTCAAGTTTTTCATGTGTGTGTGTGTGTGATTTAGATTTTTAACGTAGCTTTAACAATTTTTCAGTCATATCGCTATGATGTCTGCAGTGTGACAGTTTATAGTAAAGTCTAGCACTGTGGCATCATGTAATAAAGTATTGTGCAAATTTATTTATTCTTGTATTCAAACCATTGCTTGGCTAAATGTTGAAAGTGTGCAGTTCGTCACTGTCTTTTGGAAAATCTTACAACTAGCAGCAGTTTTAAGTGTTCATCCACAGAAAATGTTGTAATAAGTCACATGGATGTCTTTGTTTCAATATTACAAAAAATCATGGTCTTCAGGATATGCATTTCTAAAATGTGGTATTTCCATTTAGGACGATCCTTGTCTTTAGATGACGTCATCACTTCTCACCCTGCCACGCCTTCAAAATGGTCCAAAAGCTTGTGACAGAATTTTGTAGAATAGCACTATTAAAATATTACTTAGCATCAATTTCTATCATACATTTACGAATGATAGTGCTGTTGATTTGGATGATACAAGAGTATGAACATGTATACAGTAAAAAATGATCGGTTATATTTATGTTCAGAGATGATGCAACATTTTGTTTCATAAAAATGTAAGAAGAAAAGATAAAAAACACAGATGACTGGAAAGAATTGGGTAAGGTAAACAATATGTGACCCAAGTCAAAAAAAGGGAGCTGGCCAGGTAAAAAAAAAGCTTCATTCATACAAAGAAATCAGCTGGACAGTAGTCTCTCATGTGATACCCTCATCAAATAAGCATTATTATTATTATTATTATTATTATATAGGTTGTGACATTCAAAGGACATTGGCAGAGAAAACTCAGGTTCTAAATCACCCTCAATGTTCTTTACCAATATCCTTGTTGTCACCCTACCATACAATATAGCTTATATTCAAGCATATCATCTAGTTAAAATATCATGTCAGTAGAGACAGAATATTAACACTTTGTTTATCTTTGTTTCTGTTTCAGATTTCCATGAGGACAGTAATTCAGTAGTGGCAGATTTAAACAAGACTGCAGGAGTTACTCCCCTTGGATTATGCTGCCCCTTTTTTTAGGCAGCCACACAGCTTGTGCAATAGCAGTATAAGAGTTATATCCCTTTAATCAAGATTAAATGCAGGAAAGAGAAGTAATTGATATTAAAGACTACAACGTAGCCATGAGGCTGGAAACTAATGGGAAAAAACATCCCACAGATATCAATGATTTGTTCTTTAATGTACTAAAGATGGAAACATTTGAAGGGTTAAATAGTGAAACTCCGCCAGGGTCAACAGGATTGAGAATTTCACCAAATTCTTTCCATCGCGTCATGAGTACAAGTGCTTTAAGGGTTCCAAAACAACGTTATTCCTTCTGGAGAAGGTGAGGTTTGCTCATGACAGAATTTAGGAAATCTTTGATTTACTTTTTCTCTCTCTTGTTCCTTAATTAAAACTTGCTTTTCATATGATGAAATTTCTTAATTAAAGGTTTGAGTATCACAGGTTGTCAAGTTATGTGGTATGGTCCAAGCTTTTGATCATTCAGTAAGGAAACAATGGCTGAGTTATGGCTCATACACACTTATAAGTCAAATCCAAGTGCAAATGAAATATACCTTTATCTGCCATTCCATAATATGCTGGCAGATAAAGGTCTGTGTTGTTTGTCAACTGATTACTCATAAGAGACTGCATGGATCCAGATATACCGGTGCATTATGTGCTGGTAGATCTAAGTCTATGAAGTTTGCAGTAAGACCATGACTTGTAAACAAGTATATACAGAAAGAGTATGTTTGTTACTCGCATATTGAATAATGAGAAAAAAAATTTTGTGGTGAGCTATACTGTCACTTTGAATGGACTGACTACCGGGTAATCAGCATGTCGGTACAATTTGATATGGAATCCTTTTATAAAGCACTCAATGCCAGTATAGCGCTGTATGCCTGTATAGCATTGTATATGATACAGATAAATCAGTGGATAATTTTCTATTCAAGTTTTGTTGGAAAATACTGGAAAGTATATGCAAAAGTCTAGCGTTTCCCTTTACCCTCATTTGTGCTTCAGACCCCCCCCCAATTTTTAATTTGACTCTCCAAGTTTGATACTAATGTTTGTTTTTTTTTTAAAACTCAGTCTGAGCGCAAGTTCTGACAGCATTGGGAATTTTGACTCTTAATCTTGCACACTTAGGGGATAAACTCAAAACTATCAGTCAACAGTACATGGCCAAAAGTATGTTTCATCCCATAGAAAACTAAGAGTGCTGCTTGCCACCATTTTTTTGTTTTTTTTTAAATTTTGAATTTATGTTGAAGATTTTGTTGTTGAAAGCATTAGTTAGGGCTTTGGGCTTGTCAAGTTATGAAAGTGATGTGGAGTATTGTACTGATTGTATTAAATGTTGAGGATTTAGCTGATTTTATTAAGTCACTAGAGTGATGCTATTTGATTGTATTACCTCATTGACCCAATTAAGTCACTAGAGTGATGCTCTTTGATTGTATTCATTCATTGACCCTATTAAATCACTAGAGTGATGCTAATTATTTGAGTGGATTAAGTCATTGGAATGTCAAGTATTAGATACTGAATATTTGACTGTATTAAGTCACTAGAATAATACAGAGTACTCAGCTGATTGTATTAAGTCACTAGAATAATACAGAGTACTCAGCTGATTGAATTAAGTCACTGGAATAACAGAGTACTCAACTGATTGTATTAAATAACTAGATACAGAGTACTCAACTGATTGTATTAAGTCACTAGAATAACAGAGTACTCAACTGATTGTATTAAATAACTAGAATAACATAGAGTACTCAACTGATTGCATTAAATATCTAGATACAGAGTACTCAACTGATTGTATTAAGTCACTGGAATAATACAGGGTATTCAACTGATTGTATTAAGTAACTGGAATAATACAGGGTATTCAACGGATTTTATTAAGTAACTGGAATAATACAGGGTATTCAACTGATTTTATTAAGTAACTAGAATAATACAGGGTATTCAACTGATTTTATTAAATAACTAGAATAATACAGAGTACTCAACTGATTTTATTAAGTAACTAGAATAATACAGAGTATTCAACTGATTTTATTAAATAACTAGAATGATACAGGGTATTCAACTGATTTTATTAAATAACTAGAATAATACAGAGTACTCAACTGATTTTATTAAGTAACTAGAATAATACAGGGTATTCAACTAATTTTATTAAGTAACTAGAATAATACAGGGTATTCAACTGATTTTATTAAATAACTAGAATAATACAGAGTACTCAACTGATTTTATTAAGTAACTAGAATAATACAGAGTACTCAACTGATTTTATTAAATAACTAGATACAGGATACTCATCTGATTGTATTAAGTCACTAGAATAATACAGTATAATACGTCACTGCTGCTAGAGTGCTTGGATCCAATATTGCCTTCACTAACTGATGTTATTAATACCTCTCTCTCATCTGGGGAATTCCCATCATTTTACAAAACTGCCATTGTAAAGCCTCAGCTGAAGAAACCAACACTCGACCATAATGATTTAAAGAACTACCGCCCAGTTTCTAATCTCCCATTCATGTCAAAAATCTTAGAAAAGTTGTTCTATCCCAACTTGTATCTCATCTGAATTCAAACAGTCTTTTTAGCAATGTACAGTCTGCATATCGCCCTTGCCACAGTACTGAAACTACTCTTCTGAAAGTAGTCAGTGACCTTCTCTCTGCTTTGGATAGCCGAATGATTACAGTCCTCACTCTCCTTGACTTGTCTGCAGCATTTGACACTATAGACCATGATATATTACTTCACCGTCTCCAGCATGTATTTGGCATTCAAGATACAGCCTTACTGTGGTTCAAGTCCTACTTGGTCAACAGGACACAAACTGTGTCCGCAAATGGAAAACACTCCAGCCCAGTTGATCTATGCTGTGTTGTTCCACAGGGGTCTGTTCTTGGACCTCTTCTCTTCATTCTGTACACTCAGCCACTCTCAAGTGTCATAGATCATCATCCAGTGTCTCACCAATTGTATGCTGATGACACCTAAATATACAAATCTAGCCATCCAACTGAAGTTGAAGCTACCATCCAAGGTGTAGAGAGGTGCATTTCCGATGTGAAATCATGGATGACATGTTACAAGCTGCAGATGAATGATGATAAAACTGAAGCCATCCTGATTACAACACAGAGACTTTCTCATTCACATCCTTTACCTCAGACAATAAATATCAGCAACACCAACATCAAATTCACACAGTCAGTACGAAACCTCAGTGTTACTCTTGACAGTACTCTCTCATTGCACCAACATGTCATGAACATATGCAAGGCTGCATATCTTGAGCTCAGATGCATCAGCTCCATTCGCAAGTATCTTTCAGTTGATGCCACTAAAACACTTCTGTGTTCCTTAGTACTTTCAAGACTGGACTATTGTAACTCAATTCTGTCTGGTTCGCCTCAATATCTACTCCAGAAACTTCAAAAAGTTCAAAACACAGCTTCTTGGATCATCCTTAGAGTACCACGATCAGAGCATGCCTCTCCCCTGCTCTGTACCCTACACTGGATATCCATACGATCCAGAATTAAACACAAAATTTGTTCTCTGTGCAACGTTTCACTGACAGGCTCCAGTCCAACATACCTATCTGACCTCACCCATGTGTACACACCTGCAAGATACTTACGCTGCTCTTCTGACACTCGTATTCTCATTATTCCCACTATGAAAATGAAATCATATGGACAATCTTTTTTGCATACCAGTGCCCAGCCATGTGGAACAAATTGCCCACTGCACTTGGACACAAAGACACAGTGATCTCATTCAAGAGTGCTCTTAAAACTCACCTATTTCAACTGCAAAAACAGACTTAAAGACCTAATAATGTATCCTTGCCTTAAATATTTACAGCATGTTTTCTGTTTCTAATTTCGTGGTGTTTGTTTTTATTTTTGTAATCATATCATTATATATGTTTTTTAAGTGTTGTCAAATGTTGTAAAGCGCTTAGAGCTTCTAAAGATTAGGTGCTATACAAAGTCCTCATTATTATTATTATTATAATCAACTGGTTGTATTAAGTCACTGTAATAATACAGAGTACTCAACTGATTGTATTAAATAACTGGATACAGAGTACTCAACTGTACATATTAAGTCACTGGAATAATGCAGAATACTCAACTGATTGTATTAAGTCACTGGAATAATACAGAGTACTCAGCTTATTGTATTAAGTCACTAGAATAATACAGAGTACTTAATTGATTGTATTAAATCATTAGAACAATGCGGAGTATTCTTCTACTTGTATTAAATCCTAAGTGTCTTACTGATAATTAACGTTAAATGTATGACTAATTGTATTAAATCACTAGAGTGATGCAAAGTGTTTGACTGACTGTATTAAATCACTAGAGCGACGCAAAGTATTTGATTGTATTAAGATGGCTGAGTGATGCCAAGTATTTGAAAGATTGTATTAAGGCATGAGTGATTCCCAGTATTTGACTGGTTATATTAGTCATTAGAGTGATGCTAAATATCTGAGTGTATTAATTCATTAGAGAGATGCTGAGTATCAGATTGCCTTAAGTCATTAGAGTGATGCTGAGTATTTGAGTGTATTAATTCATTAGAGTGATGCTGAGTATTTGATTGCATTAAGTCATTAGAGTGTTGCCAAGTATTTGCTTGTATTAGGTCATGAGGTGTCTTCCCTATAGAAGAGAAACAATTATCAAGATCAGTTTCTCATTTGACTATGCCTAGATGGAATCTCTTTTGTATCTTGCAGCCTCTAACTTAAACACTTACGAACCATTGGATAAAGCTTCTTTCCACTGAACCAGGCTGTACGAGGTTCAGTAGAATTACGAGCCGGCTTCTCTCCTTTGCCAACCAGGTTTTAGCAGTGGCCAGCTTCTATCAGTCGCTCTATTTCCAATTCAGTCACATCTGTGCTGGGGATGATCTAGTGAGACTTATATCCATCCAGTGATTTATGCTTCAGCTTCTGAAGGGGGCAATAAAGGGATGGAAATGACTTTTCCTCCCCCTTAAGGGTTCCACTGATCTTTGAGCTTCCACCATTTGAGGTGGATTGCATGTCCTATCAGGAAAGCTTATCAGTCTCTTACTGAGAAGGACCTTTCAGTCATGAAATGTAGCTCATGAGGTTCAAGCCATTGCTACCTAATGGGTCTATCTGACTTATTTGTGTCTGGAGAATGTGATGAATGCTGCATTTTGGCAATCTCACGCTTCCTTCTCTTGTTACCTTCACTCACAAGCACACCAGAGCAATGGTATATTTTCCTTGGGTCTGATTGTCAAAGTTCACAATATTGACCCATGTGGATACATCTGACAGTAGTCTTCTATTGTACAGGCCAGTTGTAGGATTATCAGCCTTCCAGCAAACTGACAAATTCTGCTACACAATAGCAGCCACTTTTGTATTACTAATATTAAAATGTGGTGGTGAGGGTAAAACTAGTATTATTGATGTAATACTTGCCTGTTGCTTTTGCCAGATTCACTCCTCCCGCCCCACCATAAAGTCCCTCTGGTTTAGGCTGCATTATAAAAAGAATGATGGACAGTGCAAATGGCATAGTGTCTAAGGGTTGGATCAGAGGCTATCTTGAGTACTAGAATCTTCGTTTCACCCTGATGGGAGGATTAATTCTCGTCATATGGTCTGGGTATTTTCCACTGGAAAGTACCTGCTATACAATAGGAACAGGTAAGTAATACATTATTAAAATTATGCCTTGCCCAGTCTTCAAAAATTACATTTTGCATTTGTAAATGTCACAGCCTCATCATTGTCAGCATATTGGTATCTTCAAATCATTGTCAGCATGTTAGCATCTTCTCATCATTGTTAGGATATCAGTATCTTCTCATCATTGTCAGGATATCAGTATCTTCTCATCATTGTCAGGATATCAGTATCTTCTCATCATTTTCAACATGTTTGTTTCTTCTCATCATTGTCAGCATGTCAGTATCTTCTCATCATTGCCAGGATATCAGTATCTTCTCATCATTGTCAGCATGTCAGCATCTTCTCATCATTGTCAGCATATGGGTATCTTGTAATTGTCAGCATGTCAGTATTTTCTCTTTATCAGTATGTCAGTATCTTCTCATCATTGTCAGTATGTCAGTATCTTCTCATCATTGTCAATATGTCAGTATCTTCTCATCATTGTCAGTATGTCAGTATCTTCTCATCAGTCAGAACATCAGTATCTTCTTATCATTATCGTTGTCAGCATGTCAGTATCTTCTAATCATTGTCATCATATAACTATCTTTTTATCATTGTCAGCACGTCAGTATCATCTCATCATTGTCAGTATGTCAGTATGTTCTCATCACTGTCAGCACATCAGTATCTTCTTATCGTTGTCAGCATGTCAGTATCTTCTCATCATTGTCAACATATAAGTATCTTATTGTAGTCAGCATGTCAGTATCTTCTCATCATTGTCAGCATGTCAGCATCTTCTCATCATTGTCAGCATATGGGTATCTTGTAATTGTCAGCATGTCAGTATTTTCTCTTTATCAGTATGTCAGTATCTTCTCATCATTGTCAGTATGTCAGTATCTTCTCATCATTGTCAATATGTCAGTATCTTCTCATCATTGTCAGTATGTCAGTATCTTCTCATCAGTCAGAACATCAGTATCTTCTTATCATTATCGTTGTCAGCATGTCAGTATCTTCTAATCATTGTCATCATATTAGTATCTTTTTATCATTGTCAGCATGTCAGTATTTTCTCATCATTGTCAGCATGTCAGTATCTTGTTGTTGTCAGCATGTCAGTATCTTCTCATCATTGTCAGCATGTCAGTATCTTCTCATCAGTCAGCATGTCAGTATCTTCTCATCATTATCAGCATATAAGTATCTTTTCATTGTCAGAATGTCAGTATCATCTCATCATTGTCAGTATGTCAGTATGTTCTCATCACTGTCAGCACATCAGTATCTTCTTATCGTTGTCAGCATGTCAGTATCTTCTCATCATTGTCAACATATAAGTATCTTATTGTAGTCAGCATGTCAGTATCTTCTCATCATTGTCAGCGTGTCAATATTTTCTCATCATCAGCACATCAGTATAATCTCATCATTGTCAGCATGTCAGTATCTTCTCATCATTGTCAATATATAAGTATCTTCTCATCATTTTCATTGTGTCATTTTCAGAATATCTATATCAGCCTGTCATCCTGGAGATGATTACTCTTGTGAAGATCTTTTCTCCTTGATATCCAAACATCCATTTTCAGAGTTAAAAATAAATAATTAAAATTTTAAAGTAAAATAAAGTCAGTGAAAAAAGGATATAAGTAAAATATTTATTTTGCATCTTTTTATGATTGAAAGTATTATAATAATCAATTGGCAGGGAGTTTCATATTGTGAAAGAGTGTATTTTTTCATCTTTTAATTACTTTTCAGTTAATGTTAGCCAGCATTCATTTTATTTAAATGTGTTGTGTGCAAACACTAATATTAAAAATTTGATTTCTTTGATAAGTTTATATTGTTTTAGTGGCCTGTCTAGTATTTACTTAAGCAAAATTCAGAGAAAATAGTTTTAGATTAATTTTGAAATATTTCTAAAGTCTTGATAAATTCTATGTGTACATTGTGGCTGTAAAAACAGTTGTGATAATTTAAAATAAAAAAAAAAAGAATAAGAATATGTAACTGGATAAATGAAGAAAAAAAATGTTTTATGTTGACATTTGATTAAGCAGATTTTATCCCTGAGAATTACAAAGGTTTTTTGAAAAACAATTTTTTATCAAGAAGATCTTAAAAAACCCAAAACAAGGTTCTCTATTTCTTTGTGGGATTTGGTGTTTCTGTGACACTACTTGGTGAATTCAGAGAAAGTAATCAAACTTGATTCCTCCTTGACATGACATTTTTCAAAATGATATAGAAATGGCTTAATGCAAATAAATTATGTATCATCAAAATTATGTATTGTATGTCTCATCAAAATTATGTATCATCATAATGACTGAACAGAAAATTGGAGACGAAAATAAAAAACATGCAGTTGCATAAAAATTGCAAGCATAGACTTTGAGGCATGGTAGAAAAAATTTTATATTATAAACTTGAGACAGAAAAGTATCTTCAGTAATATGTTAGTGTCCAATATTTTAATGTCCAGTATTTAGTGTCCAAGACGTCAGTGTCCAATATTTTAATGTCCAATATTTCAGTGTCCAGTATTTTGTATGTCGGATAATATTGCACTTTATTGTTTATACTGAAAATCCTTGAGTTTGAAAATTGATTTAATTTCCAACAAAAACAAGAATCAAATAATCAATTTTAATACTTTATCATTAATTATTTTAATTGTTAAATAAAATTTAACAAATGCAATTGCCTATTAGAAGTCCATGAGTTTTTTTATAGTAGTGGGTTTTTATATGACCAGTAGTTTTTTTCCAGTTGAAAGTGAAAGGAAACCCTAGAATTTTAGATTCTTCGCACAAATGAACAAGTTAAACCAGGAATTAGTATTTTTCCTGCTGGCTGAATTAATTATTTTCCTGCAGATACTTGGACATTACTGCAGTTCATGATGCTGCTAAAGTTGACCATTTGTTAGTATATACTGCTCTTACTTGTGTTACAAAATACTAGAATATACCGAAGAATTGCACAATGCAACTATTAGACTGTCTCGTGTCGAGCATCCATTTATTCCCGATTTTTAAATAATATGGAATAAGAAATAGCATTAATTTTGGACCATTCTTTTGCATACATGATGTAAGAAGAACATTTATTTTTTATCCTTTTTCTTGCCATATTTGCCAATCCTTTACACAATTATGGTATTTACCATACATACAGCGAGTACTTCCTCATATTGGTGTTATTGGAACTTTCGTCGCCACAGTCCTTTTCATGGATTGAGGCATGTAAATTGCAGAAATGAAGGTATTGATTTTCTCCAGATGACTGAGGGATGCTGTATTTCAGAAGATAACAACGTAAAGTGTACCTCATTAGTTTAAATTGACAGAGGAGAATAATGAGAGAGCTTCTAGCTCAGTCCAATACTTCTTAAGATACATTCTGGTGTAAATCGTAGCTTGTAATCAATAGCTGTGGGAGTTCCTGGCATTTGACGTACATGAAATTACAGTAAAGTACATATTTATAACAGCGATAATAGAAAGTAGTGTTTAGGATTGTCTTTTTATCCTACGATCAGATTACACTGTATATCGTACAAAATCTGATAAAAACAATGACGTATTTCCTATGTTGAGGATAAATAGGGCTTCTTAATTTTAATATATTCTGACTTGTTAAGTTGTGGTCCAGCTGTAAACAACATAGACCCTGATCTGCCATCACACACAATGCCAGCAGAACAGGGTCTGTGTTGTTTGTTTAGACTTAGATCCACATTTTGCGACATGGCAGATCTCGGTCTGTGCAATTTGCAGTTGGACTTAACTAGAAGCAAGTGTATAAGGTAGGCATGTGAAACAACAAAACATTATTAAAGATCTCCACCCCCACCCCATTTACTTCACAGACTTGTGTGGATGTTAATGACCCATCCTTTTCTGAGGCATGTTTATATCTTGTAATACAAGCGTGATTTTAATTTTTTTTTAAAGAAAGATGTGCCAATCAAGACTATTGATTATTTTCTTCAGTAGTTCAGTGGCATTGGTTTTGTTGTCCTTTGCTTTTAGCACCCAAGGAACTTAGACTGCTGCTCAATATGCGCACACCATATTACTCATGGTGATACAATGCTCCCAGCTACAATAAACATACCCTGATCGGCTTGCATAATATAATTGTAATCAAAGAAGATATGTGCAGAGATCATTAATGATTCATAGACCTTTGATATATTCTAAATGGCTCTCACATAAATGGGGTGTTTGTGTAATACAGTCAAACCTGCCTTAAATGGTACCTTTACTACCCAGTCACCTCCCTAAACAATTACACTTAAACAAAAGTATGAATCCTACACACCCCTTGAGCAGCCACCAGTCTTAAGGGGTCATTTTTCTCTCTTCCTTTCAATGGACATTTTATAAAGGGTCGTTTTTCTCTCTTCCTTTCAATGGACATCTTATAAAAGCTCATTTTCTCTCTTCCTTTCAATGGACATTTTATAAGGGTCATTTTTCTCCCTCCCTTTTCAATGGATATTTTTTAAAGGGTCATTTTTCTCCCTTCCTTTCAATGGATAGTTCGTTCCATTGTAAAGTGTGTGTGTGTGTGTGTGTGTGATTTGGATTTTTAACTTAGCTTTAACAATTTTTCAGTCATATTGCTACAATGTCTGCAGCGTGGCAGTTTATAATGATGTCTAGCACTGAGGCATCATGCCGCAGACACGTGACATGATGAACCCACCTAGTCACATTATCCTGACACAAGGCCTACCATTCCTAACACTAACCTTCTAATACTGAGCACCAAGCAAGGCAGCTGCTAGTACCATTTTTTAAAATAAATCTTTGGTATGACTTGGCTGGAGTTCGAACCTGCGACCCCCAACATCCGAGGCAGATGCTCTATCCACTTAAGCCACCTGAGCGGTCCCATTGTAAATTAATTACAAGATCTTTTATTGAACTTTTTCTGTGGAGATTTGCTGCAGTCAGTTGATAAGGAATGGTATGCTGCAGTCAGTTGATAAGGAATGGTATGCTGCAGTCAGTTGATAAGGAATGGTATGCTGCAGTCAGTTTTTAAGGAATGGTATGCTGCAGTCAGTTGATAAGGAATGGTATGCTGCAGTCAGTTGATAAGGAATGGTATGCTGCAGTCAGTTGATAAGGAATGGTATGATAAGGAATGGTATGATGCAGTCAGTTGATAAGGAATGGTATGCTGCAGTCAGTTGATAAGGAATGGTATGATAAGGAATGGTATGATGCAGTCAGTGGTATGCTGCAGTCAGTTGATAAGGAATGGTATCATGCAGTCAGTTGATAAGGAATGGTATGCTGCAAATTTTGCAAACACTTTGAAAATGTGAATCTGTAAAAGATATGTAAATTAATTACAAGATCTTTTATTGAACTTTTTCTGTGGAGATTTGCTGCAGTCAGTTGATAAGGAATGGTATGCTGCAGTCAGTTGATAAGGAATGGTATGCTGCAGTCAGTTTTTAAGGAATGGTATGCTGCAGTCAGTTGATAAGGAATGGTATGCTGCAGTCAGTTGATAAGGAATGGTATGCTGCAGTCAGTTGATAAGGAATGGTATGTTGCAGTCAGTTGGTAAGGAATGGTATGCTGCAGTCAGTTGGTAAAGAATGGTATGCTGCAGTCAGTTGGTAAGGAATGGTATGCTGCAGTCAGTTGGTAAGGAATGGTATGATAAGGAATGGTATGATGCAGTCAGTTGATAAGGAATGGTATGATAAGGAATGGTATGATGCAGTCAGTTGATAAGGAATGGTATGATGCAGTCAGTTGATAAGGAATGGTATGCTGCAGTCAGTTGATAAGGAATGGTATGATGCAGTCAGTTGATAAGGAATGGTATGCTGCAAATTTTGCAAACACTTTGAAAATGTGAATCTGTAAAAGATATGTAAATTAATTACAAGATCTTTTATTGAACTTTTTCTGTGGAGATTTGCTGCAGTCAGTTGATAAGGAATGGTATGCTGCAGTCAGTTGATAAGGAATGGTATGCTGCAGTCAGTTTTTAAGGAATGGTATGCTGCAGTCAGTTGATAAGGAATGGTATGCTGCAGTCAGTTGATAAGGAATGGTATGCTGCAGTCAGTTGATAAGGAATGGTATGCTGCAGTCAGTTGATAAGGAATGGTATGTTGCAGTCAGTTGGTAAGGAATGGTATGCTGCAGTCAGTTGGTAAAGAATGGTATGCTGCAGTCAGTTGGTAAGGAATGGTATGCTGCAGTCAGTTGGTAAGGAATGGTATGCTGCAGTCAGTTGGTAAGGAATGGTATGCTGCAGTCAGTTGGTAAGGAATGGTATGCTGCAGTCAGTTTTTAAGGAATGGTATGCTGCAGTCAGTTGATAAGGAATGGTATGCTGCAGTCAGTTGGTAAGGAATGGTATGCTGCAGTCAGTTGATAAGGAATGGTATGCTGCAAATTTTGCAAACACTTTGAAAATGTGAATCTGTAAAAGATATGAAAGTGTTTGTTGCAAATACCAGAAGTAAAAGTGTTGGCAAAGATTTTGGAGTGTGCATCATCATTTGCATTTTGCTTTCCCAGTAGTTTAAAAGAAAGCTGGAAATAATCTGAAAACATTGAAGAGCTATGCAGCACATATTTTACAAACACCAATAATTTGGGTTAAATAACAAACTTAGCCTACTACCACCACCATGAACTTGACTGGTTCCAGGTTTCTAAAATTCTTCGAGACCATTGTCCCATGGATGGTTTATTTAACGAGAAGAATTACTTGTCAATTTCCTTAGACCTCACTTTCTGCAGAAGTACTTGGACTGACAAATTTTGCAAGGAAAATTAATTAAAACTGAATCTTGTCTGGGAAACAAACCCCTCAGTTAGCTGTGAACCAGGATTAACTTTCTCTAACTGTCAACATTTTAACACTCCCATCAGTCAGAATAATTCTCTAGCCTGCCTTTATTAATATCTATTCCTGAACAATTTCATTATATGACACCTATTTCCATTGGCCCAAGATTGCTTCTGTCTTGATTCAACTTTTTCATTTTCCATTATATGACCTTACGTTAACATTGCTCTCTTTTATCTGTCTCACCATGATCGGAATGGACTGTTAATTAAAATTCACTCATGCCCCCCAAATGAGAGGTTAACCATTGCAAGCTACCAATTTATTGCAAGCCTAACCCATGTGTCAATCTTAATGGTAATATGTCATGCTGACCATAACAGAAAGTACTGAGAAAATATCTACAAAATTTTGCACCATTACAGTCATATAGGAGATACTTAATTTGGCTTATCAAACTTTTATATTCAGTGTATTTGAGTATTAGGTTCTTCATTTATTTATTTTTTTTCTTTATTTATGAAAAGCTACAAAGATATTTTATTCCTGCATTGATAAAATGTTTTTCTATATTGAAGTTCATACAAGCTGGTTTGATATATTTTTATATTGCCTTCCTGTATTGCATTATCCATTGGGCCACCCATTAAAATTCACTTGTCCAGAATACAATTTTTATGAAACTTTCCTTAAATGTTTATCATGTCATGACTGTGTGTCATGTACCAAAGCCATGACCTTTGCCTCAAATGGCAAGGTCACTGTGAGGGAAAATAAAATTCTTTTGTATCCTTGCTTGTAGGTTAACTTTGGAACCACTCAAGATATGTTAATGAAATTTAAACCATTCATTTTGCAATGACTGGATAGCATTTCAGTTGCTATCGCCATGCCACCTTCCTCAAGGTCAACGTTATGGCAAAGGGGAACAATAATATAGAAATTGGTGACCCATTCAATGTACAAGTAAAACTGCAAGTGCAATAATAAACATTTTAATCTTTAGCCTATTGTTTATATTGACTTGACAGTGTCACATGTATTCACAGGCATATAGCATCTGCCTTAAGGTCAAGGTCACATCAAGGGATAATGCAAGTCAATGAACTAGTTTGTTATTCAGTCACTTTTCAACCTTGACAATTATTTTTTAAAAATTTACCAAACTCCACATTTTATTATACAATAGTCCAGTCCCTAGCTCAAAGGTCAAGGTCATTTGTAGGGTAAAGGTCACAAGATGCATGTATCATGCAATTTATGGTACTCTTGTATCTTGCTTTAATCACAACAATCATCTGGCTCAGTTTTTCTGTTCTTTACTTCATTTATAGAAAATATAGGTAAAATAAATGGAGGTTACAAAAGAATACATGGAGCTATTCATTGGTATGCAGAAAGTACTGACGGACAAATAAGACAGTAACTAATTTCAGTTTAAGGTAAATGGTTGAATAGGTGGGGGATGCAAAAGGGGTTGGGGGACACTTTTAACCATTACTTACCATCAGTCAATATTTCTGGTAACATGAATTTAATCTGAAGTAATTGAGGCATACTATTCTTCGTTGAGGCATTCCTTAAGTTGAGTAGCAGATAACTGAGGTTCTGTAGTCATCTGGAGAAAATCAGTATTTTTATTCTTGCAATTTGCAAGCCTTGAAAATAACTTGGTATACCTAAGGGCTTAGAAACATTATTTAGTCAACATCTGGATATCAGAAACGTCAAAGTCTGTATTTGCAAAATAATTGCACAGGTTGTTCAAAGTTGATAGGTGGTTGAATGGTTTTGTCAAAAAGAATGTGTTTCAAATCTTTTGGGATAACTTAGTGTTTTGCACCATGATTTGAATTTTTATAAGACCAAATAAAAAAGTATTTGTGGTTCTGGCTACCTAGCTGACCTTATTTTTAACGGTGACCCTACATTCAAAATATTTACAAAAAAGACACAAAAAATTTCAGGAGAAAAAAAATAACAAAGAATTTCGGGAGAAAAAAAATAACAGTGGGATTAAGTATGATGGAATTCAAGATACAAATGACATTTTTTAAATTATTTATGCTTAATTTAAATCCATCCAGACCAATAAGTTCGTACAACCTACCTACCCAAAAATATTTTCAGTGTAACCAAAACTACATATTTCTTTATTTGGCCTTTTCAATAAAATAGTATTCAGTACTTGTTGAATTTTAATTTTGTCATTTTCACAACTCTCAAAGCAATCTTGCAATTACAAAAAAATCTTATGATGTATTTCACTTGAACAGTCCAAACTGAAAGAGACTTTTTTTACTGTAGAACCATAATTTCTTTCTCGTTTCAGAGTGAGGTTTTAAAAAAATGATTGCTTCAGATATGTTAGTTTTTTGAATAGTTAAGTTCATGTGGAGGAGTTGTCGTTGTTTAAAATTCTCATAAAATTATTTTCAGTGGATACAATTATTACAGCCAGAAAATTACTTACAAGTTGTGGGATAGATGGACCAGAAATTTTGCCCCAGAAATGGCTGGGAAATAATCACCAACATATAGCTTCGTGTGGCTACTTTAAGTCATTAATTTCTATGAAAGGCAGCAAAATGCAATTTGCCTTGAGGATGCTGGCTTCTATTGATTTGTCATTGAAGGGAATTACATCACTTCTTTGTTCCAAATTACAAAATCGATTTATGCTTTGTATATTTTGTTCTATCTTGTCCTTCATCGAGGATGGAAAATTAAAAAGCTACTATAGTATGTTTATTATAAGGTTTCATGGTATCAGATTGATGGATTTCAGGCATTTATTTGAATGGTTCCAGGCATTTATTTGAGTGGTTCCAGGCATTTATTTGAAAGATTCCAGACATTTATTTGAAGGTTTCAGGGTATTTATTTCAAGGGTTCCATGCATTTATATGAATGGTTCTAGGCAATTATTTCAATGGTTCCAAGCATTTATTTGAATGGATCGGGACATTTAGGTGGAACTGTGAGGTTTGTATACCATATATATATATATATATACCTATGACGCAGAGTACCAAACTGTGAGGTTTGTATACCACATACCTATGATGCAGAGTACCAAACTGTAAGGTTTGTATACCACATACCTATGATGCAGAGTACCAAACTGTAAGGTTTGTATACCACATACATATGATGCAGAGTACCAAACTGTAAGGTTTGTATACCATATACATACCTATGATGCA
The DNA here is from genome assembly GCA_016617855.1 of Megalonaias nervosa. Lineage (NCBI taxonomy): Eukaryota > Metazoa > Mollusca > Bivalvia > Unionida > Unionidae > Megalonaias > Megalonaias nervosa. The sequence goes on along the minus strand of JAECUM010003347.1, from coordinate 64,912 downwards.
GAGTACCAAACTGTGAGGTTTGTATACCATATACATACCTATGATGCAGAGTACCAAACTGTGAGGTTTGTATACCATATACATACCTATGATGCAGAGTACCAAACTGTGAGGTTTGTATACCATATACATACCTATGATGCAGAGTACCAAACTGTGAGGTTAGCATACCTTGTACATATCTATGACGCAGTGTACCTGACTGTGAGGCATGTATACCATGTAGATATACATGTATATGACACAGCGTACCAGACTATGAGGCATGCATACCATGTACATATACATATATATGTACCATGTGGTTAGAGCTCCAACCTTGGATGCGGGAGGTTGTGGGTTTGATGCCCGGCTGAGTCATACCAAAGACTTATAAAAATGGTAGTAACAGCTGCCTCGCATGGCGCTCAGCATTCAGAGGTTAGTGTTAGGACTGGTCGGTCTGGTGTCAGAATAATGTAACTGGGTGTGACATCATGCTACATGTCTGTGGCATGATGCTTCAGTGCTAGACATCACTATAAACTGCCACACTGCAGACATCGTAGCGATATGACTGAAAAATTGTTAAAGCTATGTTAAAGTTGCAGTGTACCAAACTGAGAAACATGTATACAATTAATATAATTTGCACATACTTGCTTATAAGCCAAGTTTAACTGCAAACAACATAGACCCTGATCCACCCTGGCATAATGCACCAGAAGGTCTGGGTCCCTGCAGTTTGCAGTTAGGCTTGACTCGTAAGCGAGTATATATGTTGTTTGTGCAGGATAGGCATGCTTCCATGGTGTCATACTGAAATGGGCTTTTCACTTAAAGATTTGTGAATGATCTGTGATAGAATCTGTTGTAAAGTATGCTGTATGTATATATACATATATTTTAGATTAGCTTTGTTATGTAACTGAATTACCCTTGTCTTTAATATTTTATTCTCACTGACCTGTGGCAACAGGTAAAAAATTGTCATTGGCAGCATTGTGACTAATTCTATGGAATTTTACAGAGTAGGCTTACCTATGGCTTTGGTTGTCTTGGAAAAATGTTCCCGTAGAATTGGCACATTTTTACATAAGAAATATTCAGTAGACTGGTCAGAGAATCTTGACCTTTATTGATCCAATGAATGGAAACACTGCATTACTTAAGAACATGTAACACTAGGACCAGTCAGTAGAACAAGCGACAAAGAATTGCATTATACAATGGAATATCAGACTTTATTTTGTTTGTAGTTTGACCTGACCTGTAAACAAGCATATACAGCAGTAATGAAGTAGGCTGAATCTGATTGGATTGTAAATATGGATCTTAAGAAAATCCGACTTATAATGAATTAAGCACAGTGCTTTGCTTTGACTTAGTTCCAGCCACTGCAAATTCCATTCACATCCATTGTAAAGAATAATTTTATATGAGCTGGTTACGACTTGTCTAAAGCAAATTTTAATGCATTTAGGGATCCACTGTATCTCAGTTGGTAGAACATTTCTTGGACTTGTAGTTGTGGGTTTGATACCTGCCCAGGGTAGCCCGGGTTGGCTGTTTTCGATGTGCCCTTGGGAAGAACACTTAACTCCCATTTCCATGGCATGATATAGCCAGAAATGTGTTAAAAGTCCTGTTAAAACCAACAAACAAACATTAAATGCATTTAAAATCTTATTTTCTGGAACTGAAATTTTATACAACTAATAATTGTAATGTTAGTAAATAATCTGTTTGAAGATGGGAATGAAAAGGTGGATCACTTTTGACGTCCACTGTAAATATATAACCATCACAAATACTATCAGTTTATTATAGTCTTCTGTTCTGATGATAAACTTTTGACAATACTGGCCCTTTAGATTTATCATTCTTGACAATTTCACAGCAAGTCCCCACCCCCCACCCCCAAGCATTTGATGTGATGGATGAAGAGGATTCTTTAAAGTATTTGCCAAAAACTTGCAGGTTGAGTGTGTGTGTGTGTGTGTGTGTGTGTGTGATTTAGATTTTTAACGTAGCTTTAACAATTTTTCAGTCATATCGCTACGATGTCTGCAGTGTGACAGTTTTATAGTGATGTCTAGCACTGGGGCATCATGCTGTGGACATGTAGCATGATGTCCCACCCAGTCACATTATTCTGACACCAGGCCGACCAGTCCTAACACTAACCTCCTAATGCTGAGCGTCAAGCGAGGCAGCTGTTAGTGCCATTTTTTAAAGTCTTGGGTATGACTCGGCCGGGGTTCAAGCCCGCGACCTCCCGCATCCGAGGCGGATGCTCTAACCACTAGGCCACCGGAGCGGTTTTGCAGGTTGAGGTTGCACATTGCTGAAAGCATGGACTATATGGTTCTTAAGACCAAAACGAAAATGTGCCACATGACCATGTGACCCATACTTATAAAAGCCCATGCAGCTGGTACTTGGGGCCTTATAAAGAGAGAGAAAGAAGTTGATTTCCAGATTAACAATGCCAGATTGGGTGGGAAGGTAAGGCTGGGGTGAGAAGTTGAATTCCTTCAGCTTTTGGCTATTATTTCAAAGAATAGTCAATTTCCTATATGACTGAAATTTAACTGATTTCAGAGGTTTCCATGGTTTTTTGAAGCCTTAAGAAGCACAGGGACATTACAGTCATCTGATCCCAAGACTGAATGACCGTGTGATCCAAAGTGGTTGAAGCATGAGTTTGAACTCTTTTTTATGTTGTCAAGGCAAGCAAAATAACTGAAAGTTAACATTTTCAGATAGAGCTTGCAAGGGGAACAAACTGTGCACAAAATCTAAAACCTTTTAAAAATCCCATGTAAAGGAGTATCTGGGTTTGGAAGGTCAGAAGTCAGGCATTCTCATTACTCTGTCGATCATATTATTGTCAGTTGATTCTGAATTTCCAGTACATATACTTAGCCATGGTCGGTGCCATCATTGATATCGGAGTTCAATATAAATAAGAGGAAGGGAAACAAGGTTTAAAATAATTTGGTTTTCTGGCTTGCTTTAATGGAATTAGTCCTCCATCTACTACATCACAAACCCCATTTTGTTCAAGCCAAGTTGTATTGTTGGTTTCTTCATGACATGGTGACAGAGATTGTAACTGTTTCTGCAAGTCCACAACTTTCAAATCCAGCCCTAATTCAGTGCAGCCTATCAAAGGCATTTGTTGCATAAGTCAGATTTCTCTGTTTTGGGAGAATGGCTGGAATCTGACATATTCGTTGTAATAACATTGGGAACCAAATCTGAGTTGGCAAAGGGGAGTTACTACAGTTGCCTCCCTTACCTGATTTTGATTCAGTTTTGGCTTGGACTTCTGGTTAGGACCATTTTGAACTCTCAGTTATTTCAGCAAGGTAAAATTATGCCTCATTTCTCCAAGGTCAATTTGTATCCAATCGTAAGTTGCTAAAGATTACGTTCTCATATACTCTTTATTAAATTTATCATTCATTTTTTATCATGTTACTGTTGTTGCAGTTGTTCAAACTGCATAAACATTTTCATTTTCAAGCACATAAATTTATGTCTATTCAGTCCTGGAGTTCATAGTGCTACAGTACACTTATATAGACTATCAGCACTGATTTTACAAAAGCAGTCTGCCTTAAATCATATTCATTCTGCCTTAAATCATATTCATTCTTTGTGTGTGAGTGTCTGTTTGTGATTTGGATTTTTTAACGTAGCTATAACAATTTTTCAGTCGTATCGCTATAATGTCTGCAGTGTGGCAGTTTATAGTGATGTCTAGCACTGGGGCATCATGCCACAGACATGTAGCATGATGTCCCACCCAGATACATTATCCTGACACCAGGCTGACCAGTCCTAACACTAATCTCTTAATGCTGAGTGCCAAGTGAGGCAGCTGTTAGTACCATTTTTATAAGTCTTTGGTATGACTCGGCCAGGGATCGAACTCATGACCTCCCACATCCGAGGCAGACACTCTAAACACTAGGCCACCGGAGTGGTCATTCATTCTTTGAGTTTTGAGTTTACAAATTTCCTACTTAAGGAATTTATCGTTGTGGTAGGGTTTTGTGTGTATTTGTGCAAATCTTTGTGTTCTAAAACACTTCATCTCGAAATTTTAAATCAGAAAGTACCAGCATTATTTCCAGCACCAGCAAAATTGTATATAGTTTTGATATCTGTCTGTGCCGACATCTTACTGCTGTTGAAATTTGACAGACTTGATTGTATTCACCACATGCAGCCGTGTTTAATGGATGTTTATTTTGTGCTGTTGTTTTTCTTGGCATCTCTGGTAAGGGATCACAAAGGTCAAATGTAATAAATTTGGAATTTAAACCAGACTTGCATCTTTGGATATTTTATATAAACAATCTTAACAGAGAGAAGCATGATCTACACACAGATTCTCTAGTTGCTGTCCCAGGATCACAGTCCTGTGTCTAGGATTGGGGTGGGAAGGAGGATTAGAGGGTATAAAAATAACACCTTTTAAATGAGTCTATGTATGAATATATGTGTAGCATTTAACAGGACATCAGAACAATCCAGGCTATATAGTGTCAATTAAAAATAAATTTCCTAACAAGTGAAAATAAATAATTTCCATCAACAGTCGATGATAAGCATGTGTGTTGTTGATGGCAAACTGATTATGTTTGGCTTTTTTAAATAATTTGTAAAGAAGGTTCTTAATATGTAATTCTCTTGGTCATGATGTTTCACTAAGTTTCATAATATCACAATATTGTCAGAGTTTTTGAGAGATTGTTGAATGTCAGTATTGTCAAAGTTTTTGACAGGTTGTTGAAAAATATGACAGATCACATAGTCTGAACTGCTGTAGATTTGGACATTCACCCAATCAGAAAGCATGTCATATTGTAGATGTGGATATTCACCCAATCAGACAGTATGTCATGTTTGTAAATATGGACATCCAACCAATCAGAAAGCATGTAATCTTCTGTAGATGTGGACATTCAGCCAATCAGAAAGTGTGTCATATTTGTAGATGTTGACATTCACCCAGTCAGAAAACATGTCATGTTTGTAGATGGGGACATTCAACCAATCAGAAAGCATGTTATCTTCAGTAGATGTGGACATTCTTCCAATCAGAAAGTTTGTCATTTTTGTAGATGTCTAAGAATGATAAAATAATTTCCAGTTTAACTGTTTCAATCATTTTAAATTCGTACATGTAGTTTATAAAATATAAAATGAATAATGTGACTAATGCAAAGACCATATGCTGTTTGCAAACACAATGGCATAATGTGGTATAAAATGTGTGATGAATTAATTCACCGAGTTTGAAAACTGTATGATAAAACTTGTTACTTTGCATATAGAGTGTGATAAATTTTTAATTTCATTGGTTTCAAATTTTGGTATCCATTGACAACACATGTCTGCATAATCAATGCTTGATGAGAATCTATTGGTAGATGCATCATGACCCAATAATATCTTGTCTAGTATCATAAACTCACATACCTTACGTACAGTTTATTGTCATTGTGCAAAAACTGTTTCTTTCCATTGTCATTACTTCATTTTGCTGATGTGCCCCAGACAGAAATTGCATTTCTTAAATTTTAATTTGGTATTTTAATTTGCGGATTGCCACAACCAATGCACAGTTAGCCCTCAATAACTTGTGATTGACAGGGTCCATAAACATATAAACATAGACTGCAGCATCAGCAGGATGAAAGATATTGTGGGAGATTGAACTATCGATAAACTAATGGGGGAAACGGTGGAGGGGGTACTAGCAACTGCCTCTGTTATATGAAACTTAGAAATCTTCACTGTTCCCCTGCACAAATATTAATCTGATGGATTTTAATATTGATGAACCTTAAAAAGTCCAGTAAAGACCATAAATTAATGACAGACTTTCAATACAAATTAAATTGACATGCAGTACTCACAAACTGATGCATCAGCAGAGTTCAGAATTGCTGTCCTTTCCAGGATCAGAGCACATGTATCCATCATAGGCAAACAATAATGAACTAAATTGTAGTAACTAAATGTACACTTCAAATCAGCTGCAGTTGAACACATCAGCATCTCCCTTTACCTTCATTTGTGCTTTAGAGACCCCCAGATTTTTAATTAAACCCTCAGTTTTGATACTAAAGTTTGTTTTTTAACTCGATCTGACCGCCAGTTTTGACACCAAGGCGATTTTTGACTCTCAGTCTTGCACCCCTAGGGGATCCACTTACTCATTGACATGTTTGCACTGCTTAATTCCTCAAGATAGCGATTTTAAATTTATTTTTTAGTAAAACATGTTATGAGCGACCTCAGCTGCGAGCCATCATCAATCATTTATGTCCAAAATTACAGTGCACGTATCATTTTTTTTATACAAAAATGTGTTATTTTGAGCAACCCATCCAGTGAACATGACTAGAATCATTTTAGGCAAATGTGACTTTTAACACTTCTGTGAACTACCAGACCCAGATATAAATGCAGATTATATTTATTTTATCCATTGTAATCAAAATTGTTGAGGAGGATCTGCCGATTATTCTGAACCCAAATAAAAAATTGTATGAAGTAAAGGAGTTGAGACTAACGGATTGTTTTCTTAAATCTGTATGCAGTAGGATTAAAATTGTGATCAATCGCTCCAGTAGCAGAGTGGTTAGAGTGTCCACCTCGGATGTGTGAGGTTGTGGGTTCGAACCCTGGCCGAGTCATACCAAAGACTTACAAAGATGTTACTAACACCTGCATCGCTAGGTGTTCAGCATTAAGAGGATAGTGTTAGGACTGGTCGGCCTGGTGTCATGATAATGTGACTGGGTGGGACATCAGCCTATATGTCTGTAGCATGATGCCCCAGCGCTAGACATCACTATAAACTGCCACACTGCAGACATCATAGCAATGTGGCTGAAAAATGTTTAAAACTTCATTCAAAATCCAAAACACACACACACATTAAAATTGAAATCTGCTTAAAGCAATCTTTTATGTCAGCAATCCAAAAAAATCTAGAATCTACCACTTTGTGAATCTGTTTATAAAATTGTTATATTGGAAAGCTTAATTTTAATTAGACTAGTCTACATGTAGTGTCATGTTATATTCTGTAAACCAGACTAAAATAAATGTCACCAACTGCCATAGTAGTGCCAAAGTCAGGTAAATCCTGATTAAGATCAACCATTCCTTCATTAAAGGAAGCAGTAATGGACATAAGATTCCAATTAACGATTCATATTGTTTCTTTATCTGTTGAAAAAACCTGCACAGTGCCAATAATGTCTTAATAAGAGATACTCATGAGCAGCTGTCACTGTAGTATGTTGAATACATCATTTAGCAAAGCCTGGAATGAATTAGTTCTTTATTGTTTAATAAGTTACCAGCATTCTGCAGATGAATTAATTCTATAGCCATTGTAAAAATTCTCTTTTACTTGATATTGATCGGAACCCCAAGCAGCTGAGTGATCTAAGGTGCTCACCTTTGTAGATCACTGACGTCTCACATCTGTCTGCTTAGGTTCGAGTCTTGGGCTCAGCCAGTGTGGGGAGATGAGAAAGCTTGCCATTAACTTTCAGTGGGTTGTTGGTTCTTCCCAGGGTTTTCCCAGGTTCTTCCTCCACCAAAATATATTGGCTGCCATATATAGTCTATCATATATACATACATATGGTGCAGAGTGGTACTCAGTTTTCTAAGTATTAGGCATCAAATCAAGGTGCTTGATTTATCACTCAGGCCATGCAGCAGGCTTCTCATTGATCAAGATTACCATGTACATTGATAGAACTCAAACTGAGCAAAAATTGTAAAGAATTGAGGCATACTACTAGTACATTCCTGTTTCACTCTGAATACATGTACTCAAGTCGGTGAAGGTCCGATTGACTAATGGTCTGGTGCATATGCTTATGTGTGTGAATTGGAATTTTAATGTAGCTTTAACAATTTTTCAGTCATATCGCTACGATGTCTGCAGTGTGGCAAGTTATAGTGATGACTAGCACTGAAGCATCATGCCACAGACATGTAGCATGATGTCCCACCCAGTCACATTATCCTGACACCAGGCCAACCAGTCCTAACACCGACCTCTTAATGTTGAGTGCCTAGCGAGGCAGCTGTTAGTACCATTTTTATAAGTCTTGGGTATGACTCGGCTGAGGCAGATGTTCTAATCACTAGGTCACTGGAGCAGTCCCTGGTGCATATGCAAGTATCATGCTGTGCATTGAGAGGGTTATATGTAGGAAATGATTGAATTGAAATTAACGACAATATCAGTTAGAACTTTGTTTCAACAGCAGATACCAGTACCAGGGGTAATAGTTTTGTTGCCAGTCAGGTGCATATAATGCACAAGGGAATGGAATAATCAAACTGCTAATGAACCCAGAAAAAAAAAAAAGAAAAAAAATGAAATCTTCAGAATGAGATTTCAATTATTTAACAAAATTTTTGAAGCAATTTAAAAGAAATCACTTTGATGGAATTACGTGCAGGTAATGTTTTACTTTGTGTCAGTTCTTCTCTGTTAAAACTGTTTGAGTAAGCAAGAACATCAGAGACAATTTAAAAATTAAAGCAAAATATATTACTGTCAACAAATTTTACTATTTAAAGGCATTTAATTATTGATTAATGTTGTTTTGTTCTTAATTGTGGTGAAGCAAGTAAGTTCTTAGTAATGATCTTGTGATAATAGGAATGGTCCACAAAGGACACAGTAAATTAGACCCAGGGGCCTGTAAGGTCCTCATTTCTAGAAAAGCTGGAGAAAACACTGAGGACTTCTATATGATCACCTTTTATTTACTCACTTATAAGTTGAATCCAACTGCAAACTGCACTCACACACAGAGATCTGCCAATGTATAATGTGCTGGCAGATCTGGGTTAATGTATGTTAAGAGTACTCAGTAGAACCCTGATCTGCTAGTGCGGTATGCACAGTAGATCAATGTCCCATGTTGTTTGTAGTTGGACTCAACTTGTAAGCAATTATATTCAGTATATTTTTCAGTGGTAAAAACAGAATTTGAAATCTGACCATCTTTATCCAAAATGTACCTCCTCTCATTCATAAAGAAAACTTTAACCTACACAGAAAAAATTTAATAAAACCTGCCAATAAAATGATTGTTTCTTGTAGCTCAGCAGTAATTTATTTCAAAATGGTGGTCGCGTCAAATCTTGTGATTGCATGTATGCAAGCAGAAAATAATTTTCTAGAATTCATGCTAACACTGATTTTTATTCTTTTTAATCATTTAACTATATTTTGCACACTTTATTCAACACATATGGACACCACTCTGTATGTTGAATCTTGTTTTCCCATTGCTGCAGGTAATGTTGTTGGTACTGGACTAAGATTAACCTAACTTGGTTTTGTCAATACCATCTTGAATTAATTGTGGTTAAGAGGTTAGTAAAACACCCCAGCTGAGATTTTCATGTCACACTGTCTGTCGCAGCAGCTTGCTGAAGACGAGTTATTACTTATGCAGGAATCTAATCAGGCTTCACAAGAAACAAGTTGTTATTGATCAGTAACGTCTCCAGTATGCATTAAATCCTGCTGGGACTTATAAGGCATCATGGCATCTATTTACATCCATGTTAAACTGATTGGAGGGTCTGTCTTAGGACTGTTGGAATGTTGTATTCTGGGAATGCAAGGAATTTACGCGCATGAATAGTCTTCTCCATCCAGCAATGTACATTTGTTATGTGTATTAGTATGTGTTTCACTTCTTTTAATTTCAATTCAAAGTCTTTTGAATGATCTTGATGGGAGTTATGTGTCCATATTTTCAGCAGTGTCCCAACAGTATGTTAACTATGTATTATATTTTATTGATTGTGCAAAGTGCTTCTGAGAGTGGTTTTGGGAAGGAGATACAGTTTCGATCCCATGGTTCTGCTTGCTAATTAAATGGTTGTGGAATAAGAAAATCAACACCAAAATTGTTCCAGTGCTTTTAATTTTGCTGAAAATGCAGAAATTGGTCCAATACTTGACCCCACATTTTAAAACCAATGGCTGCAGTGTGATGAGAACATCCAAACACCGTGAACGCAATAGGGAGAGGCCTAAAGGCAGGGATAAGAGTTTACCCAGAGATTGCTGTAATAGTAGAAATTCTTGTTCTCATTACAGACATGCAGAGGACTTGATTGTTACGCCATTTGCTCAAGTTCTTGCAAGTCTAAGAAGTGTTCGGAATAACTACATCTTGCTGACAAATGTACAGAGTCCAAGAGATCGGTAAGTAGAATATTACATTTCAGGTACACACTTACAATTAGAGATACTTGAGTATTAAGCAACCATAGTATTTTGTCCTTTAATGACAGGTATTCATAATAATGAAGTCTAACTGTAAATGAAATGAAGGAAACAAATTCTGGTCTGTTCCTATCTTGTTAAAAGACTACTAATTGATGCATGCTTTTCAGGATGATTTTAGGCCTGAAATAGATTGATTGAAAGACAGTAATAATCAGACCCTCATGTTTGCAAAGTTAATTTGTGCTGATAAAGCATTAACACCCAAACTGGACAGAGGTATTATTTTTATGGCAGTGTTACCTGTAAAGCCCCAAACTTGAAAATCTGATGTCCCATCCCTCATTCTTCCCCAATGAAATGGTCAGTCTCAAATGTGATGTATATTCATATTTCTGTAGAGACAAGCATATTTCATTGTCAAACTGCATCAAAGTTCTGACAGTCTTAATATTATGGTCATCAAGAACAACTTGGTTCTTACCAGGTTTTGCTAAATAATCAGAAGGGAAGTTTGAACAACAGTACTGTCCTGTCTCTAGTGAGTGCAAAGTTGAACACTAATGACACTTGCATTACCTTCAAAACCCCAACTGAACTGTTGACAGCAGCATCAAATTAAGCATATATTTTGCATCCAACGGATTTTAAAGACAGAAATTTGATTATATGTTTTCATTTAATGTTGGTGTGATTGTGTTTATGAGAGTGTTTGCACATATGATATTTGACAATGTTAAGTCTACCAAATATTTCTTCTTTGTGAGTATATGAAATGCATTGAAGAATACAGACAAGTTATTTTCGTTTATTCAGATTTAAATTTCCAATCATTTTCTGTATGATTATATGAAAAGATAACATATTCTCAATTTGATGAGATCACTTTTTTGCATAAAACTCACAGAGGTCCCCCCACCCATCAGAGTCCTCAAAACACACTTCAAGAAACCATTAACACTGTCTTGGAATATGGCAGGTATGTGTCCAATATGGCCATAATGGTAGCTGTCTTGAAAATCTTGTTATTGCTACTCTTTATCAAAATGAGGTTTTTACTAAAGACTTCTATGATGAATGGTTGGTCGAAAATGAAAATAGTGCTGATCTGACATCCAATATGGCTGCCATGGCAGCCATCTTTAAACTCTTGTCACAGCTCACTTGAACAGAAAGTCATACTGACATGGTGTGTTGACGAAAAGACTTGTGATGTCCAGTTGGTCTTAAATGAAAAGGGGACTGATCTGTTCGTCCAATATGGCCATGACTTCAGCAGTCTTGTAAATTTCTGTTTTGCTACTTCTCCTGAATGGAAAGTCATTATCCTTTTTTCTTTCTTTTGTTTTGAGAATATTGTTATCTCAACTCCTCTCCAAATGGATGACTGTATCAAAATGGGATTTTGCCAATAGACTGTTTTGATATCTATCAGGTCCTAAGCGAAAATGGTGCCAGTCATGCATCAATTCAGTTATGGCTGTCATGAGGACTGTCTTAAAAAAATCTTCTTGTCACTACTTGCCATGAATGGATCATCATTATGACATGGGGTTTTCTGTTTGGTCCTAAATGAAAATGGTACCAACCAGGCATCCAGTATGTATAACACAGCAGCTAATTTGAAAATCTTGTTTTCACTGAAAAATACCAGAGATTGGTTTCAATACTTGACAGCTAAAAGGAAGAAATGGTAATATCCTGAATACCTGGAAATCCTTTTCACCCGGTAGAGTGCCAGTCCTGTCAAGGGACTCTTGTTGCTATATTCTTCCATTAATTCACCCACATTTGATATTTCCAGTGTCTATGGCAACCAGATTATTGGGGCTCGTTAACCTAAAGTTTGAAATGGTCACTACAGTGTTGAAGTAGGTTGCCTTTTGGCTTTTCATGTTTGAAATGGCCACTAAAATGTTAAAGTAGGTTGCCCTATGGCTACTCAAGTTTGATACATACTTGGAGTGAAATAATTGTGCAACATTCAAAGTTTATTTTCTAAACTTTCTATTATCCATCTGCTTGACAAAGATCCTCAGTTTGTCAGAAGTATCAGAACTAAGACAATCAACAATCATAAGTGAAAGAGGTTTTGAGAATTTTAGTGAACATTGGCATCTTCTGATCCCACATTATGATAATCAAAACCAAGCATGTCTTAATTGGGGTGGAGTGAGCAGTTAGTAATACAGTAGAACCTCTCTTTGAAAGAACACCTCTTCTGCCAAAAAATTATGGTCTTTCAAGACAGGTGATCTCTCATAACAGGTCATACCACTATATAATCAATAAATATGTGCAATGAGAATATGGTCTTTCAAGACAGGTGATCTCACATAGCAGTGCTCTTTCAAGAGAGGTTTTACTGTACAGACAAAATCCACATAACCATCTACCTGGGAAGCCATCATCAGGTAAACACTTTTGTTTCAATATATGAGCTAAATTTTAAATGGCTTAATAAATTTGTTCCATATGTGACTTTCAGACATGGCCGCAGATAGGATTTGTGGGCCCTTGGAAAAACTTTCCAGTAGGCCATTATGAATTTCAAAAAAAGTATTCCTTCTCTTCGACGGTGGGCCCCCTGACCATTGTGGCCCCCCAGAATTTTGTCCTAGTTGTCCAACCCTGTTTGAACCCTGCTTTCAAATGCAGTTAAACATTAATTATCAGGACCCATCTGTCCAGATTATTGGTTGTTTGGATAACTGGTCATTTTTCAGACTAAATTGTGTGTCCAATTAGTCTGCATGATCAAAAACTTGTTGTAACTGGTCATTTTTTAGGACTGTAAATTGTGTCTAGTTAGTCTGCATGATCAAAAACTCGGGATAACTGGTCAAAAACTCGGGATAACTGGTCATCTTTAAGACAGTAAGTTGCAAACACTATACAAGTATAACTAGTACACATTATATGACTAGTGCATACACTATGTGACTAGTAGTCTGCCTGTACAAATGAGTAACACATGCTATGTGACTAGCAGACTGTACAGATATGAGTAATATACACTATTGGTAGCACACACCATGTGACTAGCAGACTGACTGTACAAATATGATTAGCACACTGTCAGTAGCACACACTATGTGACTAGCAGACTTTACAAATATCAGTAGCACACACTATCAGCAGCACACACTATCTTGCAGACTGTACAAATATGTATATCACACACTATCAGTAGCATACACCATATGACTAGCATACTGCCTGTACAAACATCAGTAGCACATACTATGACTAGCAGACTGTACAAATATCAGTAGCACGCAGTAGTACACAGTCAGTAACACACACTGAGTAGCAGACTGACTGTACAAATATGAGTAGCACACTATCAGCACACACTATGTGACTAACACACAAACTCTGACAAGCATACTGTATAACTAGCAAACACTAATATGACCTGTTTATGACTGGCACACACACAATGTGACTAGGCTGTACAAATATCACACACTGTCAGTTGCACATATTATGTAACTAACAAACACTATGCAAGTATGGCTAGTATACATTTAACTAGCACACATTATGTAAGTCACACACAATTTGCAAAGATGACTATCACATATTATAGAAGTCATACAGTTTTCAAGTATGACTGTAGCACACATTATATAAGTAGCACACATTGTATAAGTACTAGTAGCACACATTATATAAGTACTAGTAGCACACACTATATAACTTGCACACTCTGTAGAACACATGTGGCAGCATGGGTAACACATAAAATGTGTTTTAATGGAATATGTGACCAGATGATGTGAATCCCACATAGCATCTAGAACTCGAAGCAAGAGAATTACAATTTTCAATTTCACTTGTTCTCGATAAGATTTTCAAAATTTCTAAACCTGTACATGGAATAAAATGCTGACATAAGTGACAGCCATTTTTATATTTAAGCCATGGACAATGTGCATGCTGTACACCCTCAACTTGCGACTGTTTCATTTCCTATGTGTCTCGTACAGCTTATTATGCCAAAATCAGTTTTTAAGACAAGTCTTTCTAGAATATATCGGATAATTTAGGTAAGATATCCTTACGATTATCTTGATATTGTTTTGCACTGTTGTATACATGTACAAGATAAAAACTTAACTTAATAATGTAACCAGATGCACTGCCTGGATGCACACAAACGATACTATTATGGGGTCTACAATGACTGTAAGAAATTGAAAGTCCAGAAATGTTATAATGTTTCTTGTCAAAGGTTATGTTAAACATGTTTTGCAAAAGGTAAATGATGTCTGTTAAAGAATATTTTCGTCAGCAAGATCAGTCAATCAACCTGATATATAATGTGTTTTACAAATAATTCTTGTCAACTTCAGCTTGTTCTTAATACTTTTAAGAAAAGATTTAACAAAAGTCTTCATAATCGATGTTCTTGAGCAGAAATATGAAATTATATCTTCTAATTCGAATGGGTAGTTCCCCTATCACTGACAGCCCATGCTTGTTTGTTTGTGCCATTGTTAACAAATTTTTTGAACATTTACAGGCATTAAACTAAAGTAAGCAGTTTACACATATACTTGTTGATGCCTTAATTCTCCAACCACAACTATCTAGATTTCTTGATTAGGGGCATTTAATCAATTTTTAAACCAATGCTGATTATATATTTAAAGGTACAAATTAACAGTATGCCCAACAGAGGTATTTTTTTCAGTTATCAAAAAACCACAAGATAAAGGAGAAGCCATTGGTTCTAACTGACAAATGGATATGGCCATAAGTAGAATGGCACCCTACTTGGTTAGGCTTGATTCAGCAACCAGTCCAACAGACACATTTACGATGGTTCTCTTGTTGTCTTCTTGCTACCATTTCACTCAGAGGATTAGAATTATTACCTTGTGAAATTAAATAATCCAACACCCTTAAAAACATTCCTAAAAGTGAAATTATTTAACATACAAATACTGTCTTACGAATATTTAACATCCTTATGGGTATTTTTGTTTCCTGACCATCTATTTGTTTGGGGTGTTTTTGTTAGTTAGTTAAATAAGCAAGTGTGGTGTTGATTAAAAGTTCTTCTGAATTTTGTGTTTTTATTCTGCATTATTATTTAATTGGAATGAACTTTCCTGATGTCAGTTATATTTGCTTCTTTGTGAAGAAATGTATTAAAGCATCAAACTTTAGATGCATTCTTTAGGATTAAAAGATTTTAAAATCTAAATCCAGTCACCTGACATAATTCAAAGTGCAAATTCAAGAATATAAGATGTATCTTAGAAAATTTAAAGCTCTGAATTTCAAGACTGTTGATTTTTCAGGGGCTGTGGTAACTGACCTATATATGAGATACAGCGAGTTTTTCTACATTTGCAGTAAGGCACAGCATAACCTCCTATGTTATTATCCATCACTCCATCCAGCAAACAGACCATTTTTAGTATCTGCACAATGATTTGGTTATAGATAAAAAATGTTGATGAAACTATTAGGATACCTTGCACTTTGAGTGAAGGTCATCATTTCTGCAACATGATTTGAATAATGGTGATCCCCCCCTAATGATTTGAATAACATTGATACCCAAAAACTAAACTTTTTGGATTTTTTGCTGTTAAGATGAAGAAAAAAAAACTGTTGATGTTTTAGTTGAGAGATCAAAGGATAATGTCACACCAACTGAAGGGAGGAAATACATGACAAGTTCTGTTTAACAAAATCTCCCTGCAAAAGATTTGATGGACCGTTTACCCCAAGATAAAAACGGAACTTGTTGATTGAGGTGTTAAATGGCTAAGGCCAAGGTCACCAAAGCAGAAATGTGAAATTTGAACGATAGAGTCTGACTTCAAAGATCCTTAGCAACCATCATCAGTGGCCACCCCCAGGAGGAAGAAAATGAATTATATGTATGGGAGTCAAAAGGTCAAGGTCACAAATGCTCACAGGAAGGTAAATAATGTTTGCATATTTTGTGGTTTGCTTGTTTGCTACCAGTGCCTCTTTGTAGCAAATAAGAAACTGCCTGGGTTTTCTTTTATCCAAAGGTCAATGATTTGCCTCCTTGAATAAGATAAATATTTTTTTTTTTTAAAAATCTGATTGGGGGTTGGGTAGCTCAAGCTGTCTATGCACAGGAATGAATAAACTGGCTAAGAATTTATTATGCATCATTCATGGTCGTCTTTCTGTCCTCATTTCACAAATTATTATTATTTTTTTTTTTAATCATTTCATATTGATAGAAAATGACCATGTTTCTAATGCTCACATTTGTTTTACAGACCAGTTGAGCAAAATTCTCCAAAGTTAAGGTAAAAGCGAGATTTGTTTTCTAGACCCCCTAGGCTTATTTTTTGCAAATAGGGCTAGCTTTAAACCCTGCATGCTGGTTGAAATGGTTTGAGTTTGATGGTTTCAAATCTGAAAATATGTATTTTTATACTTAAAAGTTGATTCGTTAAACTTTCTCAGAGACATATATTTGTTCCATGCTATATGCAATAATGATGCATTAAATGCTTGTAAGGGAAAAAGGAATACTCTTGTTGTAAAGGTATAGATAACCTGTTTCTGGTTCCAGTCCAAGACTAGATTAGGTCATGAAAAGGGGAATCAGTAAAGGTGATGATCATCCTGCTATGACAAACCTTTGGTTATAATGTCCACCTAACTCAAAAATACTTCGTAAACCAACAATGAAATTAGTAAAAGATTCAGTCCCTTTAATAGATGCTAACTACAGTCTGCTTATAAACAAAAGGATAATGTCCATTGTCTGCTTATAAACAAAAGGATAATGTCCATTTTGTCTGCTTATAAACAAAAGGATAATGTCCATTGTCTGCTTATAAACAAAAGGATAATGTCCATTGTCTGCTTATAAACAGAAGGATAATGTCCATTGTCTGCTTATAAACAAAAGGATAATGTCCACAGTCTGCTTATAAACAAAAGGATAATGTCCATTGTCTGCTTATAAACAAAAGGATAATGTCCATTGTCTGCTTATAAACAAAAGGATAATGTCCATTGTCTGCTTATAAACAAAAGGATAATGTCCATTGTCTGCTTATAAACAAAAGGATAATGTCCATTGTCTGCTTATAAACAAAAGGATAATGTCCATTGTCTGCTTATAAACAAAAGGATAATGTCCATTGTCTGCTTATAAACAAAAGGATAATGTCCATTGTCTGCTCATAAACAAAAGGATAATGTCCATTGTCTGCTTATAAACAAAAGGATAATGTCCATTGTCTGCTTATAAACAAAAGGATAATGTCCACTGTCTGCTTATAAACAAAAGGATAAAGTCCATTGTCTGCTTATAAACAAAAGGATAATGTCCACAGTCTGCTTATAAACAAAAGGATAATGTCCATTGTCTGCTTATAAACAAAAGGATAATGTCCATTGTCTGCTTATAAACAAAAGGATAATGTCCATTGTCTGCTTATAAACAAAAGGATAATGTCCACAGTCTGCTTATAAACAAAAGGATAATGTCCACAGTCTATAGAGCTTTCTTGGGGCTGGTTACGGGGCAGGTTCACCCCAAATTTTATCATTTGTGGATAAAGTATCAAATATTGGTTGAATGAATGTGTAAAACAAGAATGCATTTCCTAGAACAAGGTCCCAAAATTCAGTGACTCCTGAATATAGATGATAGAAGAGTTCAAAATTACTTCTGTACCTCATTATAACACTTTTGTTATAATGCTGTACTTATATGGACTCCATCTACACTTTATAATGAGGGAGAGTTGAACACATTTTACCAAAATTATTCAGGGTTATAGGTTGTTTAGTGCCTTTGACCAGCAAGTATCAGCTGTTTAGTGAACTTGACCAGTAGGTATCAGCTGTTTAATGCCTTTGACCAGCAGGTATCAGCTGTTTAATGCCCTTGACCAAGCATGTATAAGCTGTTTAGTGCCCTTGACCAGCAGATATCATCTATTTAGTGCCTTTGACCAGCAGGTATCAGCTGTTTTATCCCTTGACCAGCAGGTACAAGATGTTTAGTGCCCTTGACCAGTAGGTATCAGCTATTTAGTGCCTCTGACCAGCAGGTATCAGCTGTTTAGTGCCTTTGACCAGAAAGTATCAGCTGTTTAGTACCTTTGGCCAGCAGGTATCAGCTGTTTAGTGTCCTTGATTATCATGTGTCAGCTGTTTAGTGCCCTTGACCAGCAGGTATCAGCTGTTTAATGCCCTTGACCAGTTGGTATCAGCTGTTTAGTGTCCTTGATTATTGTGTATCAGTTGTTTAGTGCCCTTGACCAGCAGGTATCAGCTGTTTAATGCCCTTTACCAGCCAGTATCAGCTGTTTAGTGCCCTTGATTAGTATATACAAAAACAGTTTTCTTGATACTGTATTTGTTGATGTTTCAAAGGTTGTAAATGACAGGAAGTTCAGTTTCTCCTGTAATTAACATCCTTGACAATAAAGCCACTGTGACTAATAGTAGGCCCACTTTGCCTTCCTCTTTTTTCTTGGATTGAGTTCCTATGTATTGGGTGGAAATGTTTGACTGGCACATACTCAGAGAAACTGGACAATGGTCATTGGAGTTCTCAAATATCATTATTGTCAACTTGTCTTTGATTTTGTTTATCTGTTAAACTGCCAAATAAACACCTTGATGAAGAAAAATTCAAAAGACTACAAGTCTAGTTTACAGATTGTTTCTTTGTCAGACTATCAGTAGCGGTGTTTGTTTCTTGGTCAGACAACCATTAGCAGTATTTGTTTCTTTGTCAGACTGTCAGTAACAACAAAGCTTGGGGCCCCAGGCGATCTAAGGAACTCACCTTTAAAGATCACTGAGGTTCAAGTCTTGGTTTGGGCAGTGTAGGCCTTTGAGAAAGCTTGCCATGAGCTTCCTGCGAGTTAGTGGTTCTTTCTGGTGACTTCCAAGGTTCTGCGTGGGTTCGAGTCTAGGATTCAGCGAATGTGGATATGTGAGAAAGCTTACCAGTAGCTTCACGTGGGTCGGTGGTTCTTTCCGGGGATTTCCCGGTTTCTTCCTCCACCATTAATACTGGCTGCCATGTATAGCCTATCGTGTGCTGAAAAATGGCATTAAGCCCCACAACAACAACAACAACAACTTCCAAGGTTCTTCCTCCATCAAATATACTGGATGTATATCCTATAATGTGCTGAAAATGGCATTAAACCCACAAAAGCACCTTAGTTAGTTTGGTCTTTACCTTTATCCAGTTGTTAAAACACTTGATAGACACCAAACACAATGCTGAAGAGTTATGACAGCATGGACTTGTCAAAAACCTAATAATTGAACAATTCCCCCCCCCTACTAAATATATTCCAGCTGTCTCACACCACACTATGTGGTTTGTGTCAGGTGTATCACTCCCATACAGAAACTTCTCATGGATTCCATATGAATACTTCAGGAATAGGTATGGAAGAGATATGGACTGAAAAACTTCTGCAATCAGACAATTTATTCCATATCAATACCATAAGTACTTGAATACCAAAATATCTGATGCTGAGGTGCCCCCCCCCCCCAAGGTTGTATCATCCTTTAAGGAGTCATGGTACTAATTCAATTCCCATAGTAAACCTATGCAAACACCATGATATTAAAAATTCAGTAACTTAAAATTTCTGAGTGCCCATGATCAAACCTATATTTATCAGTATAGATGAAATCTAGATGTCAGCTTGTGTGTAGAGGAAAAGATATGAGCCACGGCATTTTCTGGACCTGCATGTGTTTGAAACGTGCTTTCAATTCCGCACCAAAGAGTCAGGTGCTATATTTAGTAATGAGTGTTCCAAACTCAAGACTGTTAAAGGACTGGAATTCTATCAATAAAACAATGTCTCTATTTTTTTCACTTACAACTAGGATAAGCTCTCAAAAGATTCTTTTTCCTAAAACATAACTTACATTATTAACCAATCCTGGCCAGCCAAATTCATATATACTCTATTTAATGTTCACCCATTTCCAGGCTGGTTCCCATTTTTCCATACCATTAGTACCGTGTGTCCTATACCCACCCTTGATTTTCTTGACAGCCCTAGGAGTAGTTCAATACATAAGTAAGCAATGTGCATAGTTCTGCTTGTCAAAGATTACATTAGTGAATAGTAAATTATATTGCAAGTTCATTTTCACCTAAAGAGCAATGGTACATTTCAGGGAACATTTAAATATTTGAGCTTTATTTAAGAAAATCAGAAAAAAAATTAAAATAATGCTGTCTAATAAGAGCCATCTTTTCTAATATCTCCATTTATCTCTCTTCAATTTAATACTGAAATATATTACCAGCCTTGTCATATTATGTAATTAAGGGGTTAAAGGTCAAGGTGACCATCTATATGTACATGTATTATTACAGAAAAAGAGATTTAAATGACAAAAAGTACCTAAAATTCCTCCCAGAAGACATATAATTTAAAACTAAAGTAAGGTAGACATAAGTCCATTAAAATGCAAAATATGAAGTTTCAAAACATTCACTGAAAGAAATTAGTGGGGTGCAAAGTCATGAGAGGTCATCCCCATTAAGCATAGTGGAAGAGACCTAAGTGATCTTATCTGATGCATTATGTTTCAAAACACAACTAGGAAATATCATATTGCTTACTATAATTACTCTAAAGATGGTAAATTGTATACATTTTATATATGTATTGCTTAGATATGAACCAAAGTGCAAAACACTCCACCTAACATAGTAAAATCTACACCCTATTCCCCCTCCCCCCTTCTTGGCAGCAGTTGATATATCTGAATATGTGTTTAATATCCCATTGAAAGTCACACTGTGATTTACAAAAGGTATTACTTTTGCTTGTTATCCACAAATAGAACCATATGATTGCAATTATGGTAATGTTAATTACACCTGCATATGTGAAGTCACTATTGCTGTAGCTGTATATAGGAGTCACGGTATTAATTCAGTTCCCATAGTAAACCTGTGCAAACACCATGATATTAAAAATTCAATAACTTAAAATTTCTGAGTGCCTATGATCAAACCTATATTTATCAGTATAGATGAAACCAGGATGTCAGCTTCTGTGTAGAGGAAAGGATATGAGCTGCGGCAATTTCTGGACCTGCATGTGTTTGAAACATGTGCTTTCAATTCTGCACCAAAGAGTCAGGTGCTAATTTTAGTAATGAGTGTTCCAAACTCAAGACTGTTAAAGGACTGGAATTCCATCAATAAAACAATGTCTCTATTTTTTTTTCACTTGCAACTAGGATAAGCTCGCAAAAGATTCATTTTTCTAAAACATAACTTACATTATTAACCAATCCTGGCCAGCCAAACCCATATATACTCTATTTAATGTTCACCCATTTCCAGGCTGGTTCCCATTTTTCCATACCATTAGTACCATGTGTCTTTAAGATTTATATAAAGGTGAGGGGGAGGGGGCCTAAGTAAAAAAAAAGATGTTACAGTGAAACCTGTCTTGAGAGACCACTGCTGTGTGAGACCACCTGTCTTGAGAGACCATATTCTCAGTGCACAAACTTAATGATTATATAGCACTGTGACCTGTTATGAGAGACCACCTGTCTTGAGAGACCATAATTTTCTGGCAGAAAGGGTGGTCTTTCAAGACAGGTTCTGCTGTACTATCTCACTTTACTAGGAATAGTGTCCATTTATAGCGTGTTATGTATTATCAAGGTAGTAAAAAAGTGTGTTATGAATTAAGAAGTTTTAAAAAAGAGGATGGAACAGAATTTATTTAATGGATTAAATTATTTTGTAAAGTTTCCTGAAAAATACTGTTGTAATACATTTATTATTTAGTTATATTATTGTTTATATCTCCTTTGGATGTTTTTATATTAAATTTCAGAAATACTGTAGTTGGCTGACATGTTAATTTTCAGGAAAAAATATCTGGCTAGATCCATCTCATGATCTCCGGTTTGTACTTATCTGTTTACTCGGTTTTTTTTCTGGGTTTTTTTTTTTAATCCTCAATATAAATTTTTTTAACAGCTGTGACCTTTTGAGTATCTTCTAATTTTGTATATATCATACAAACCCTTAATTCTGTCCCATCTTCTTTGGAGGTGAATGTATCTGGTTTTTAAGTTCCTTTTTTTGCTGCCTAAATTTGCTGCTTTTTCTGCTTTGAACAAAGTCTATATTCTTCATGCTGCTAAATTTTTC
The DNA here is from genome assembly GCA_016617855.1 of Megalonaias nervosa. Lineage (NCBI taxonomy): Eukaryota > Metazoa > Mollusca > Bivalvia > Unionida > Unionidae > Megalonaias > Megalonaias nervosa. The sequence continues at coordinate 42,443 of JAECUM010003347.1, read as the reverse complement.
ATGATTAAAGAAAAATCCTTAAAAAAATGTCCCACCACCAGTGCACTGGGGATTTAAAAATACGTTACTGCACATAATGTAGCTTCTCTCGAGATGTAGACCTTTTTATATTGACACTTTAAAATATTATTTAACTAATTTTAGTGATGTAGTACTTACCCGTTGCTATTGCCAGATTCCCTCCTCAGTGTTGCATTTCTTTTTCTCATAACCTTTTTGCTTAAAAGTGCAACATTGAAACAGATATTTATCTGTTGAAATAGATACCTCTTCTGAGTCATTATTGGTTAAGGAATTGTTTCAGTTGTGTTGATTACTGACAAGTCATTGTTCCACTTGTATAAATGATCTTTAAGCAAGGAGAGTCAATATTTTTCAAGTATTGCTAATGTTAATTTTAAGTGTGGGTGATTAAATTACTGTGTTCATTCTTTATTTGTATCCTTTGAAATGACAGAGGCAATGCAATTGATCTTTTGTTTTTGTTTGACTTCTCTGATCAACACACAGATAGTTCCTGGTAATGGAAGGCCTAACTTCTCTGCCATTACGAAGCTCAAATCAGGTGCCCCAGGTAGCCAGGTAGTCTAAAGCACTTGCCTTTACTGATCACTGCCATTTTACCGCTGTCTTTATGGATTTCAAGTCTCAGGCTTGGCCAATTTGGGTATGTGAGAAAGCTGCCAGTAGCTTCCTGTGGATCTTTGGTTCTTACAAGGGTTTTCCCCCCGGGGTTTTCCTCCACCAGTTGTACTGACAGCCTATCTTGTGCAGAGAAATGGTGTTAAATGCCAAAACAAAAACAACAAGGCTCATATTTGTTCAGGACAAAGAATCATAATCTATAACTATTAGCAGTAAGTACATATTATAAATGACAGTACATTTTAGTCTGCTGAGATTTTTTAAAAAAAAAGACAGTAGAAAAGAAGTGAATGAAGAAGAAAGACAAAATTTGTCCTTTAGGAAAGGAAGGAAAGGCCTCTAAGTTAATTTACAAATTTTAAAATAATTGGAGTAAATAAACAAATATTGCACTATACTAAATGTTTATTTACAAATAAAAGTTTATTGCATTATTATTAATCATACAAATATTTTTTTAAAATTACAATCAGATCCATCTGAAAACTGCACATACCCAGATCTTCCAGTGTATAAAGTGCTGGCTTATCTGGGTCTATGCAGATTGTTTGTAATAATCAGAGGAACAAACAACTTTGACCCAGATCTACTGGTGCACTGTGCAATGACTGATTAGGGTCTATGTTTGCTTGCACGTGGACATGACACATATATGGTTGGTAACATGGGTTTCATTAATCATGCCTCCTGGATCAGCATTCAGATATTGCACTGTATTTAAGTGATCCTGGATCAGCATTCAAATATTGCACTATACTTAAGTGATCATGGATAACAGTTCAGATATTGCACTGTATATAAGTGATCCTGGATCAGAATTCAGATACTGCACTGTATATAAGTGATCCTGGATCAGAATTCAGATACTGGACTGTATATAAGTGATCCTGGATCAGAATTCAGATACTGGACTGTATATAAGTGATCCTGGATCATGTATCATTATTCAGATATTGCACTGTTTTTTGTTTCAATCTGTTAAACTTGTGAGGCTAAATATTACCAATGTGAGCATTCAAATATTTTATACAACCTTGGGGGTGGGGTGGGGGAGTTTGCTTAGTTGGGAAGTCCATTATGTTACCAATATCAATCAGGAAAGGGATCCAAGGCAATCATTCAGGAAGGGAAAAGAAACAGGAAGATTATATTAACTTGCTTCGGTATGTATTATTCTGTACAGTTTAGTCACATTGATGCACAGGATTAAATTGTTGATTATCTTTGTAGAGATTGTGAGACAGGGATTGAGTATGACTTGTAAAAATGGTAACATGTGGTTTCCCAGTCAGATTAGATGCCAGGATTAGAGTCCCTGTGGTGGCAACATACTGAGGTTTTTCTTGGAATTTTTATAATTCTGAGAATTGAATCAGGAGTTCCAAAGATAAACAACACTTTTCAAAAGAATTAGGAGTCACAATGGATTTATATACACTTTTGGGAGTTAGGGACCCTCTTTATCTTACGGGATCAGATGAACTCTAAACTCATACATAAATGGGATGTAACACTCGTACAAGTTTTAATCTACTGTGATTATTAATTCATTTTTTATTTGCAAAGCTATACATATATATATATATATATATATATATATATATAAAACTCTTCATGTTTGAAATTAAGTTTCTGTTATTAAGTATTAAATTTCCACCTTGCATTAATATTTAAATGAAAGATCAAATAAATGTTATAAAATTCCACATAAAATGAAAGACGATATAATATAAAATTATCAGATATTGGGTAAATTAACAGTAAACAAAGTAAAATGCCTAAGACAATGTAAATATTTGAACACAAATTCCTACATAAATAAGTACAGGGTATTTGCTTGTATTGAGTAAATAAAGGATATATTTCATCCATGAGATGTAATATGTCCATTGTTTACTCAGAACAGGCAACATTTCTATTTTATGCTCATACTTGTTGGCTAGGTATAACAGATTGAAGTAACAGATTTCTTACGATAACTCTCCATTCTGTTACAGTCACACCAAAATAAGAATAGTTCTAGTAACTTAATTTGTGCTTTAATTTGGAATCAGCATCAGGAAGATGAATGAAGATGTTAAGAAATGCCTTATGGTGGCAACACCAAGACCTAAATACTTTTTAAAGACATTTTGTCTTGATAGTCCTTTGGCTTGACAACACAAACTAATTAACGGAAAAAAGAAAGGTGCCAACATCACAGTAGCAGCAGTATGTATCATCAGCCTATTTTCTTCTTAAAATCACACAACGTTGACAGTTCCTATTTTGATGCTTTTGCCTTAATTGTGATTGTTCTTTAAAATTTGCAGTTAGACATTAAAAAACTATTTGCAAGTTCTAATACAAACATAAGTTTTTGTCTTTTGTTTTTTTATATTACTCATATTTTTTCTTCAGACTGGACTTAATGTTCTGGACCATGCAGCTGTTCTGTTCCAACTTCCTTAATTAGTACAAACTATACAGGGTAATCCTCCACCATTGTTGTGTGCTTTCAATGAAGTAATATGTAAAATCACTTTATGGAGGAAATAACCATTCCAAGCATATTGATCGGTTTGTCTCCATTGGTTTGTAAGTGTAATTCTAGCTATGAAGCATTAGTTTTTTAGTATTTGCTTATGATGGATACATACATATTATAAGGGAAGCAACTCTAAATTTATTGATACACTACATGTTTTTTGTGTGTACTGCATTTTCCCATGTAACCACTCGACATGGCCATGATCAAGCCCGCATAATATGCAGCTGCAAAACTGAATGGAATACTGCCCAATTATTGGTCAGTAGGTCAGGTTATCATTAGGTGCAATATGTTATTTTCAGTCGACCAATGAGAGGGCAGTATTCGTCAGTTTGGTGCACATGCATATTAAGCAGGTGCGATCATGGCCATATCAAGTGGTAGCATGTGAAAATGATCTGGCATTCTTCAAAAATAGGATAGTAAGTCGAACTTTGTGTATGCATACAAAATCAAATACCTGAGCTAAACATCGGTACTAAATTTATTACACTACGTGAAATGTAGCTCGAAATGTCAGTGTTAATCCTTAAATAGGTTTTACGAGAAGATAGAGGTATCCTCCTTTTAGCATTATATAGTAAATGTCTAATTTGTAAGTAAATTGTAAACACTGATACAAACCCCTGTGCTCCAGAGTTGGCCATCATGGCAACTTCAGTGCTGCATGAACAATTCATGAAAGCAAGCCAGTTACAGTCTTCATTAAAACAAAGTCGTTAATGAAAGAAAGTCAGAACCAGACTTGAATAAAAGCTATGGAATCTGATTGTTGCATTTTCCAAAGTGGTTGGTGATTGGAACATGTCTGTTATACCATAAAAGTTTCATTTTCTGCAGGGTTATGATTGATTATGTGATAGGTATTCTTAGTTGAATGTATTACAGTAGAACCTGTCTTGAAAGACCACCCCATATGCCAAATAATAATAAAATTGTCTCTCAGGACAAGTGGTCTCTCATGACAGGTCACAACACTATATAATAAATAAAGAAAGAAATAAATAAATCCATGCATCAAGAAGGTGGTCTCTCAAGTCAGGTGGTCTCATAGCAGTGGTCTTTCAAGACATGTTTTATTGTACTTTGTTCACATTTGGAATTTGGGGATGTTTTATCAATGATGCAAGTTCTATTTGTGCTTAATTGATCCATAACTTGTTGCTGGGTGTTCATTTCCAGTGAATAGCTTCAACCCCTTGGTAGCCTCAGTAACTTGATTACCTTTGTTGCTGGGGCCCCGAGTAGCTGAGTGGTCTAAAGGCTCACCGTTATGGATCATTGCCATCTCACCTCTGTATGCGTAGGTTCGAGTCTCAGGTTCAGCCAATGTGGGTATGTGAGAAAGCTTGCCAGTAGCTTCTCGTGGGTCGGTGGTTCTTTACGGGGTTTTCCCCGTGTTCTTCCTACACCATTTATACTGGCCGCCATGTATAGTCTATCTTGTGCTGAAAAATGGCATTAAACCCTACAACAATAACAACAACAACCTTTGCTGCCTTAGGCAGACCAAAGTCTAATAAAAAAGTACATCTAGAATGTACCAAACAAATATACAGCCACATGCTTACTGGGGACAATGATCTAGTGAATTCAGTTGTTTAGTGACACATGTTGGTTGACAGCTCAAGCAAGGACTACCATTTTTTATTTGTGCATTGTTTTGTGCATTTTCTAATGTCATGTGGTTGACACGTGAATTTTCTAACATGTGACCTATACTCCCTAACATGTATTTTTCACATACATGTACAGTATTTTAACAGTTAACACATTATAGATTGTATTACACAGAGGCAACACAAATGTATGCTGTCAATATACAAGTGTATTTCAAACTAGTTTTGTCTTCATTTAACTAAAATCTCCATTGTTTATTTTCACAAAGTGCAAGTCCTACTCAAGACAGGTTGTGCCTTACAAATTTCACTTGTAAGTGAAATTTGATTTTTTTTCATGCACTCCCCCTGACCCCCTCCCTAATACTTTTCTCAACATCCACGTATGTTAATAGGTGCATTTTGATGACATCACCAAATTTGAATATTCCTTGCATATTTAATCACTTGTGCGTCGAAATTGCACATAAATTACAAATTTAGCTATTCCTTGACAATTTGTAAAACATTTCCAAATTCCTTGTTAACTCATTAACCCCTGGCGCCGTGTGTACGCATCAGGAGGTAGTAGCCTACTTCCGAGCTCCGTAGCGTCAAGGTCATGTAAGATACACTAAAGTGGGTGGTATTATAGAAAGGTAGACAAATGTAGCTCTACAATGATACCAAATAATCTGGACATTCTACAAAATACAGAGGGAAAAAATGTAATTTTTTGGACCCAATTTTTTTCCACCAAAAATTCACCTGTGGTCGGAATCAGATTTTGTGTCTGGATTTTAGACTTTTTGGCCTCGGATCTAAGGCAGACTGGTCTGAAATGCACACAGACAGGCGAACCTTTGCAAAAAGTAGGATAAGATGGGCATTTGGAATAAAGAGTGGTCTGGATACGAACATGATGGGTTCGTTAAGCAAAAAAAGAAAAAAGGACTCCAACTTTTACCCTTCTGCTCATGCACAAGCAAAATAGCCAATGAAAAACGATGTTTCTAATGCATCTAGGCATTAGGTTAACTGGAAATCTCTTGAAAGTTGATGTATTAGGATGTATTCAGAAATAGCCCCCAGTAGCTTCTTGTGGGTCGGTGGTTCTTTCTGGGGTTTTCCTGGGTTCTTCCTCAGCCATTTAGACTGGCCGCCATGTATAGCCTATCTTGTGCTGAAAAATGGCGTTAAGCTCTACAACAGCAACAATTTGAGATTCATTACCATAAGATGTTTCAGAGATGGAGAACTTCATATTTAAACTATGAAGTTGTGTATCATCAGTAATACAAAATGGAATTAAAATTTTAATTCAGTCTTCTTGTAAATAATTCTGATTTAAACATAGTTCCTTTTATTTTGAATTTTAACCAAAATCTTTTTATTTTCCTCGTATAAAATGATTTTCAACCTGAGAAGATTTATATTGTTGTGGAAGTTCTTAATTTACTAGTGTTTCTAATGGTATTGGTTCATGTTAATAGTATTTCTAAGAATACTTGTTGACGTTACTTGTGTTTCTAATAGTATTTGTTAATATTACTAGTGTTTGTAATAGTACATGTTCATTTTACTAGTGTTTCTAATAGTACTTGTTCATGTTACTAGTGATTCTAATAGTATTTGTTCATGTTACTAGTGATTCTAATAGTATTTTTTCATGTTACTAGTGATTCTAATAGTATTTTTTCATGTTACTAGTGATTCTAATAGTACTTATTCATGTTACTAGTGATTCTAATAGTACATGTTCATGTTACTAGTGATTCTTCTAGTATTTGTTCATGTTACTGGTGATTCTAATAGAATTTGTTCACGTCACTAAGATTATTGCACCGTTAAATAGAATCTATACGTAATGAATATTATTCAAATTGATGATACTTCCCCAGAATATTGTACACATTGAGGTATTTCATAAAGCCACAGGTAAGTCACTTATTCATATAAATAAATGGGAGGACATTAACTGTATTGATCTATGACATTATAGTGCTAAAGAAAGTCTGTTGGAAGTCTTTCATTATCTGCTAGAGTTGAGTTCTTTGGCTTATTGATCCTACAACATTCTTGATTTGTCATCCCTTCATGCGAACTGGAAATTAAATGGCACTGAAAGCATATTTAGCAGAAATTATCATGATCTGGCAACATACTTTAAGAATTCTGCTTTTGCTGTTTTTATACCAATTTCGGATTTGGAATGCCTCTGTTTACAAGGTTTCAGTATTGGGTGTGCCATGTTTATACCAGATGTAAGTTTTCAGAGATCAACCAATAGCATTTTGAGGCACACTGATTGTCGATAACTCTTCATGATCATAATATATTCGTAATAGTATTAAAATTTTGTTTATTCTTGGACTTATTCATTTTGCTAGTTCTGCCCATCTACAAAACACCTTAAAAGAAAGCATACGTTAGATTTCTGTTCAGTTCAGTCTAAATGTTTGTTAGAATAAAAGAGCTGACCCAATGTTAAGATTTTCGGTTCCAAATAAGGTATGAAACAAATTACTTTCTTATTCATATTTCAGTACTTTTAAATATAAGATCAGATAAATGAACTTGCAATATATTTCATGTTTTGTTCATTTTGAAAGTAAATATTATCAGTTGCATTTACTCTACCTCATTTGTCCATGACTGGCGTGTAACCGGGTACATTCTTAAAGTAGCAACAACAACAATGAGAAACTGTACAGTAGGTTGCAAACTTGAAATGATATCTGTTCAATATATTATGTAACTCGCTGAGTGTTTAACATCTTTTCCCAAGGGTTCAAAGAAATATGTTGTTATTATCATCAATATATTGTCCCAATGCAATATGTAATATATGGCAAACCCCATTTCCCTGAACTTTCTTTATAATTACAGTATTTAAAGTTCCTTGTAATTATAATATTTGAAGTTCCCATCTATTACAGTATATGAAGTTCCCATCTATTACAGTATTTGAAGTTCCCATCTATTACAATATTTGAAGCTCCCTTCTATTGCATTATTTGAAGTTCCAATTTATTACAGTATTTGAACTTCCCATCTATTACAGTATTTGAAGATCCCATCTATTACAGTATTTGAAGTTCCCTTCTATTACAATATTTGAAGTTCCAATCTATTACAGTATTTGAAGTTCCCTTCTACTGCATTATTTGAAGTTCCCATACTGCAATAGATGAACTATTACAGTATTTGTTGCTCCCATCTATTACAGTATTTGAAGTTCCTTGTAATTATAATATTTGAAGTTCACATCTATTACAGTATTTGAAGTTCCCTTCTTGAAGTTCCCATCTATTACAGTATTTGAAGTTCCCGTCTATTACAGTACATGTATTTGAAGTTCCTCTCTATTACAGTATTAATGAAGTTCCCATCTATTACAGTATTTGAAGTTCCCTTCTATTGCATTATTTGATGTTCCTATCTATTACAATATTTGAAGTTCCCATCTGTTACAATATTTGAAGTTCCCATCTATTACAGTATTTGAAGTTCCCATCTATTACAGTATTTGAAGTTCCTTGTAATTATATTTGAAGTTCCTGTATTACAGTATTTGAAGTTCCCTTCTACTGCATTATTTGAAGTTCCCATCTATTACAATATTTGAAGTTCCCATCTATTACAGTATTTCAAGTTCCCTTCTGCTGCATTATTTGAAGTTCCCATCTATTACAGTATTTGAAGTTCCCATCTATTACAGTATTTGAAGTTCCCTTCTGTTATAATATTTGAAGTACCAATCTATAACAGTATATGAAGTTACCTTCTATTACAGTATTTGAAGTTCCCATCTATGACAGCATATGAAGTTCCCTTATACTGCAGTATTTCAAGTTCGCTTTTAATTACAGTATTCATATGTCTAAAATCTTGGATCTCAGTGCAATGGTATCTGTTTCATGTCTCTTTCAAGATGTAGGAAAATTACAAATGCTTGAGGTTTGTTGGAGAGTTTTTTGTTTCCCACATGAAATGTTTACTATTGAAAACCTTGTTATTGTTACACATTTTAAAGTGTGTGTGTGTGTGTGTGTGTGTGTGTGTGTGTGTGTGTGTGTGTGTGTGTGTGTGTGTGTGTGTGTGTGTGTGTGTGTGTGTGTGTCTTGATTTTTAACATAGCTTTAACAGTTTTAGGCATATCACTTGATGTCTGCAGTGTGACAGTTTATAGTAATGTCTAGCGCTGGGGCATCATGCTGCAGACATGTAAAATGATGTCCCACCTAGTCACATTATCCTGACACCAGGCCAACCAGTCCAAACACTAACCTCTTAATGCTGAGTGCCAAAGCGAGACAGTTGCTTGTACTATTTTTAAGTCTTTTAATATTAAGTCTTTGGTATGACAGGGTTCGAACCCATGACCTCTCACATCCAAGGCAGATGGTCTAACCACTTAGGCCACCAGAGTGGTTCATTTTGAATGGAAAGTCATATTGACATGGCTTTTCCCCAAGAGTTTTTTTTTGTCTAGTTGGTCCTAAATGAAAATGGTACCAATCATATATCCAACATGGCCACCATATAGTGGCAAAGCACCCCTCCCCCCCATCTAAGCATTTGGGGGGGGGGGAGAAGATCCAGTGAGGGCCCAAAATTCTCATCAGACTACTTTTTATTTATTGGGAAAGGACCCTAGAATTAAGTTTGGGTGGGGATCAGAATATCTTGCTACACCACTGCTATCATGGAGTCGTGGAATCCACCTTGAAAATCTGTTTTTATTGTTACAGATGATGCTATCAGAATATGTTCATCACACAAAAAACATTTAAAAACCTTTAATTGACTTCATTTTCTAAATGGCTCCATGGAATTTGACTGAATTTGATTGTAAGAATCCTGACATGAAGAACTTTCAAGTTCTAGTTCCATAAGACAAAGATATGGCCACCATTACTGAATTAGTAAAAACCCTCTTCTTGAAAACTGCTGAACAGAATTTTGTCAAGTTTGACAGAAAGCATCCAGGGTTGGAAGACCTTTCTGTATTGTGCAAATGATAACAATCTACCTTCTCTTATGACTCTGTGGTCTTCAAATAAATAACAGAAAAGAGCAGAAATAACAAATTTGTAAAAATTCAACAAATAATTTATTTCTGTTAAATACAAAGTGAAAATTTAAAAAGAGCTTAAAGTATTATGAATTAAATCCCAAATAGTCCTGAAAGTTCTATCACAAGTCCAAATGTATAAGTTTCCAATTGAATTCCAGTGGTATTCCAAAATAAGTTCCAATATTGAATGTCTTGACGTTCTTGTAGTCTGGAATGTTCTGATGTTCTAGTGACCTTGATTGTAATGATGTGCTAACATTCTTTTGATATATCACAATAATATATTACAAAATGGCCTTGTCTGAATTACTATAATTCCAAATTAATGTTCCAGTGCAATCATGCTATTGATGAGCACTATGTAGTTCAGAAAATAATAATTTGAATCCACCCAAATGAAAAACTGAAGACGACAGTAAGACTGATTCTGCTTCAAGATGTTAAGGCAAGAATGAGTAATTTTTAGATAAACAAGAGTACATACCCCTCTACTTGACCTAGGTCACAATTACAGTTTTCTGGAAATACTATGTCGTTTAATGGAAACATCCATTCTAGAGTCAGAATCAAGACTGTATCTTTTAATTCAAGTTCATATAAACATTGTAGACATTAATAATGATCTGAATATTTAATCCACAGTGATAGAGAAACTTTTAGCTATGTGTACTTTTATTTACAAAATAAAAGTCCCTGGTCAGGTTGAACTTGATATTGGACAAGGTCAGGTACAAAATACAGATATATATATAGCTCATATATATATATATATATATATATATATATATATCATATATAACATACAATCATTGAGAAAAGCCAACAAGTAATATAAATTATATATACATAACACTTCCAATATGGCAACCATTACTAAATATAGAAAAGCTAATAGTATCGACACATATTTAAATGACCTCTAACTGGAATTTGACCAGTTTTGACAGAACGCATCCTGCCATGAAGAACTTTCAAGGTTATACAATTGAAGCTTATCTACCATCCAATATGGCCACTGTAAATTGAAAATGGCCACCATTACTAAAAATTTAAAAACCTTAAAGGGGGCGCTCACCAGTTATTATGTACTTTTGAGAGAGTGACATATGTAAGGTGAAGTTGTTTGCATTTAAAACATGCACAGTGGAGAGAATGTTGGCATACCTTTATGCTACTTTGATGTAATGTGACTGACATTTCTTTGGATATTGTACTTTTTGGAAATTTTAAATGATCTTAGCACACTGCTAACTAAAATGACTGCTCCCTTGTGCTCCAAAAATCAGCCTGAATTTGTCTAAAGTACACTATCCTTAGCAGCTATTAAAATAGGGAAAATGAATTTTGCCAGACTAGACAACACCAGCTTCTGAAAGTGCAATGAATGAATTACCAAATATATCAAATGTTTAAAAAAAGTTATCAGCTCTTTTTTTTACAATTTACCTCTGAAGTTCAGGAAGTGAAAATGACCAAGTGGAGCTAGCACTTTTTTGAAAGGTGCACATCTGGAGTAAGGCCAAGCTATATACTCTATAACCCATATTACACCGATCAGTCATACACCAAAATAAAGGGAATTAAAGGTTCTTTGAACAATATCTAAGATATACAAGGTCTTTTTTAAATAGCCAGTATAACTAGTAAGGAAACATGGGGGAATTCCTTTTCTTTAAAATTCTTACCCAATGCAAAATAAGAAACTGTAGAGCACCACCTTAAAACAAATATAAAAATTATGCAAATATTTTTCTTATTTTCATATCATTATGTATGATGTTCTGAATAAAATGGTACATTAACATTGATTTTATGCATGAAAATAAGCTTAATATGCTTACTTTGCTCTTGCTTACATAATTTGCCATGAGGCATATTTGTGTGAGTAGTGACCTTAATTATGGGGAAATTAGAAGTCTTAGAATATAGGAATAAAGTCAACTTAAATTTAAAACTGTTGTGTTAAGTTAAAGAAATATATAGTGAAAATGTTTCTTTTCATTTATTTGCAATGAAATTAAAAAATAAATGATGACAAAGCAAATTTGCTTTCTTCCATATTAAACAATAAGCTAATATTTTACCCTTTGACCTATGACCTTTATGACCCTCACCTGTTCCATCATTTTTCAAACTGTAAAATTTATTGTTGACATCTCAGTAATAATTATGACTAGTTTCGTGTTCCTGTCTTTCAGAATAACACTGGTTGCTATGTTGACAAAATGCAATGTGCATTTTTAAAATAGCTCACTTTTCATCATAAGGGGTGGGGGGGGCTGTACCCGTTTGAGACTCTGACACTAATAAATACTGTTCTGAGGGGGGGAAATACAGGAGAATTATTCAAAAGGACTGTTTTGATGCTTGCGACTTAAATATTTCAGCCATACAATCAAAATTAAATCATACAATAATAATACCTATGTGCTCTTTATGGTGGCGCTCACCAGTAATTATGTACTTTTGAGAGAGTGACGTATGTAAAGTGAAGTTGTTTGCATCTAAAGCATGCACACTGGAGGGAATGTTGGCATACCTCTATGCTACTTTGATGTAATGTGGCTGACATTTCTTTGGATATTATACTTTTGGAAATTGTAAATGATCTTAGCACACTGCTAACTAAAATGACTGCGCCCTTGTGCTCCAAAAATCAGCCTGAATTTGTCTAAAGTACACTATCCTTAGCAGCTATTAAAATAGGGAAAATGAATTTTGCCAGACTTGACAATACCAGCTTCTGAAAGTACTATGAATGAATTACCAAATATATCAAATGTAAAAAAAGTTATCAGCTCTTTTTTTTTTTACAATTTACCTCTGAAGTTCAGGAAGTGAAAATGATCAAGTGGAGCTAGCACTTTTTTGAAAGGCATACATCTGGAGTAAGGCCAAGCTGTATACTCTATAACCCATATTACACCCATCAATCATACACCAAAATAAAGGAAATCAAAGGTTTTTTGAACAATATCTAAGATATACAAGGTCTTTTTTAAATAGCCAGTATAACTCTTGAGGAAACCCAGCGGAATTTCTTTTCTTTAAAATTCTAACCCTATGCAAAATAAGAAACTGTAGAACTGCTGATTAGAATGTGACCAAACTTGACTGAAAGCATACTAGTATGAAGACCTTTCAAACTTGTACAAAATGATGCTGATCTGTGATCAAATATGGCCACTATAAATTCAAAGTGAATTAAGCTTTAAATGATTTTTTCTCAAAAACAATGTAAGTGGACCAACTTTGACAGAAAGCATCCTCACTTAGCTGTCATTACAAAAATATAGAAACAGTTGAATCAATTTCTTCTCCGAAACATTAAATTTAATTTGACCAAACTTTATAGAAAGTGTATTGTATTGTCGAGGATATTGAGAATGACTGATTTAGGGTTATGCAGAGTTCTCACCCATGCAGGAAAAATTTTAACATTAAAAATAAAGTTTGGAATACAGGGTGCATAAATTTAAATAAAACAACTTAATGTAAGTTTGCAAAATAATACACAATGGAAATTAAATTCAGGATTTGCACATTTCCTTGAAAACATTTTGGAAGTACCTGAATTACTGGGGCAGCAGCAAGGTACTTCAAGTGCCCCAAAATCAAAATTTTGCCCCAGAGTGCTTAAGTTTGGATGCTAATTGCACAGATCTAGATTTTCCATTGCATGATGTGCCTGCAGGTCTGGGTCAGTATAATTTAATATTTATTAGGAGTTGCCAATGGAGCAAGCAGCACAGACCCTGATCTGCTGGCTCATTTTGTAGCGGCAGATCAGGGTCTTACTTGTTTGCAGTTGGAACTGACTTAAAAACAAGTATATACTGTAGCACAATGTCCACTATATAAAAGAGGAAGAAACAAAAACAGCAAGAGATCCAATGTTTGAAAACTAAACATGGACAACATTGTGTATGTTAGGGGTGTGTGTGAGTGATCCGGATTTTTAACGTAGCTTTAACAATTTTTCAGTCATATCGCTACGATGTCTGCAGTGTGGTAGTTCATAGTGATGTCTTGCATCATGCCGCAGACATGTAGCACGATGTCCCACCTAGTCACATTATCCCGATTCCAGGCGGACCAGTCTAATACTAACCTCTTAATGCTGAGTGCCTAGCAAGGCAGCTGTTAGTACTATTTTTATAAGTCTTTGGTATGACTTGGCTGGGTTTCGAACCCGCAACCCCCTGCATCCAGTTAGGGAGTGAGTGATATGATATGATCCCATGCCTATTATGGTGCTTAGGTTATTGTTATCAAGGAGATGATCGACCAGATCGAATTAATAAAATAAACTATGAAATTATTGGATGGAATAGCAGAGATCAGAGCAAAGATATGGAATAGAACAATACAAGTTCCAGTATGTAAATTATAACAATCAATTTGAACATGACATTTGAATATTACTTTCTCTTAGAAATAGAACAACAAAATTTATGCAGAATGCAATTAGCCATTCTGTTATACTGATCAAACAAATTTCATCACAGAATCAAGTGAATGATTGAACTCAAATAGCTGTCAGCATAATCGGGTTGCTTCTGGTCCTTTCCAAACAACTGTTGGTGACAGGTTAGTGTTGCCATATTTCTTTTGCATCTCTGTCTCTCTCTCATGGTTGTAGTCTGCACTTCTTCCCATGGTTTAGCATAGGTTTAGAGCTATTTTCCCACTTCAAATGCATATAATATGCAACCTATATATTTGTTAGGTTTTTCTTCTCCTAGGATCAAACAATGTTCCCATTCTTTCTATGTAATATATCTTCTTATCATAATTTAACAGAGCTAGCTAATGTGTCAGTTCACAACCTGACACTGATATACAATCATATTAGCATAAAAATAATATCATTTTCCTAGCTGCTAGCCGCATTCCTAACTGGAACCATGACATAACTAGATCTCATAGACACTGTGGGCTGTAAATTACCAGCTAAATGATGTTGGTCAACACAGACCAATTTACCTTGGTTAAGAGAATTCACAACTTAATTACATGAATGAATGAATGAACTTCATCTCTTGTCTTAACTGTATTACCTGCTAATTAGCAATTCATTGACACTGACATAGTAAAATCAATTCTTAGCATACATGCTGCGTATTATTTAAGACAGATAACTTAATTCTCACAGTTCATATCAGACTAATGCATGAAATCCCTACAATACATGATTTCTATTACATACAAACCACCAAATCCAAACATATTCATATCAATGAAATATTTTATGACATTCTTACAATACATGAATCATATAACATTCAAGATAATGAATGCTCGATTAACTTCTGAACTCGAGGAAAATTGAAGTATGAATTTAAAATGAATAAATTCAACAAATAGTTACAAACTTACATCATTGAGCATATTATACATGATTGAGACAATACATTTATGCCTTTTTCAAGACTTGCTCTTTCTGTGCAGCCAAACCACTCTCTGGTTCTGGGTCTCACAAATTTCCAGACCCCAATCCAATAGACAATTTAAAAAGAAATACTTATTCCCCAGAGCTAAATTCTGGCTTCCCACAAAAACTTTTACTAATTTCATGAGGGAGATCAGTTTAAAACTTGAAATTCATCTGAAAACACACACACCTTCGATTGGCTTTGCCAGTCAGGATTAACTTTCTCTAACCATCAAACTTCTAATACACCCATTGAAGTCAGTATAATTCTCTCTAGTCTGCCTTTATTAATAACTATTCCTGAGAAAATTCATTTTAAGACACCTATTTCCCGAGATTGTTTCTGGCTTGTCTCAACTTTGTCATCTTCTGCTAATTGATCGTGTGTTAACATTTTCTCTCTGACCATTATCCAGATGAACTTGAATTAAAATTCTCTCATTTCCCCCAAACAGTAGAGGTTAACCATTGCATGCTTCCAATTTATTGTGGGCCTAGCACATACATGAATCTTAATGGTTACCTGTCATGCTGATTACAACCAAATGTTGTTGTTGTTGTTGTTGTAGGGTTTAATGCCATTTTTCAGCACAAGATAGGCTATACTTGGCAGTCAGTGTAACTGGTGGAGGAAGAACCCTGGAACCCTGGGAAGAACCACCGACCCTTAAGAAGCTACTGGCAATCTTTCTCACGTATCTACATTCGCTGAGCCTGAGACTCAAACCCGCACAGACAGAGGTGAGATGGCAGTGATCCGGAATGCTGAGTGCTTTAGACCACTCGGCCACTTGCGGTCCTTGCAATCAAATGTGCTGTGACAAACATTTATAAAAAGTTTGCACCATTACAGTGTGTAAAATGCCTACTACATAAAACATCAACAAAAATAATAATCCAGTAGGTCAGTCATTTTGAAAATCTTGTTACCACAAGAACTGAATGGATTGTCAGTCTTGTGAGACTACCACTTCTGCCAACAGAAAACAGTCTCCCAAGTCAGGTTGTCTTTCTTGACAGGTTTGTGCAAGATTACCATTTTTCAAGGTCAAATGCAGCAGTTTTAAGAAGGGAAAATTTGTATAATTGCTTTATATGTATATTATTTGTAAAAGTACTTCAGTCATTTCATCTCAAAGAATATCTATCATCAGACATTTACAATTATATTTCAAGATCATGTGTACTTGTAGGTTAGCATATGAATTACCAAGTTACTAAGGTAATATTTATTTATCCTGTCTTTACATTGACTTGAGATGTCCATAAATTTTAGACTAATACAAATGTAGCATATGAACTGCATGGTTAACCATGATAACACTTACTCATCCTGACTATGAATTAGCAGCTTTGACAGCTTTAGGTAAATATGGAATATATAAGTACGAATGAATCAATTCAACAGACAGAATTAACCCATTTAGAAACAAAATAAATTTATTTCAAACAGAACTGAAATGCTTAAATCACTAATGACATAAAGTGATTAACTCCAAAACAAAGGGTGCTGACTGGATGTGGGTTTTAATAATAATAACATAAAAATGTCAGCAAGGGGGACAAACCTCTTTACAATGACAATCAAATCTGGAAAACAATAAGAAAGAGCAAAGATTTCATTCACCCCATGCATTATGGATCAACTCCAGAGACAAACAACATACTCTGCTGCTACACTGAGGCATTCAAAGGGGCATTCATTAGGACATTATTGCAGTTTGCAGTTTTTCAAAAAAGATAAATAAACAATACAAACAGCCTCCTATAGGAAAAGGCAACACTGGCCTTTGTAGACAGATGACCTCTGTACATAGATTCATCATTCAAAATTTGTTTAAAAAAATTGCCATGAACCAAACATCATCATCATCATCATCATTATTATTATTAAGTAATCAAGATTATTTCATTTTTGCACTTTTTAATAAAATTATAAAATATGCATATTGTTTTCTCCCAAATGTCCCACACAAGAGTACTATATCCCACTCACTTAAATCCATCCTTGTGATTAAATCATCACTGACTTTCCAATAATCACTGATCTTAGATTGTTTTGTGCGCCTTGACAAAGTACTAATTTCACTACGGATTGACAGCTTACATGTGACTGTAAAACAGAGGACCAATTTTTTGGTAGGCCAACTTGTATAAATTAGGCTTTTCAATATGCATAACAGTATAGATGGGATCACTCAGGCAGGTATACACTTTCATTGCTTCGTTAGTGGAAATGAGAAGCCAGGCTTAGGAAGCACTCATGATGCTCAGTACAGTTTGAAACCTGTCATTCAAATATTGGTGTCCCGATTTTTGTTAGACACACTGGTTCGAAATTATTCAAATTTTGAGTTGTGAAGTTAAATATAAAAAAGAAAAGAATAAACTTCTATATCAATACTATATTACCTGTTGCTATTGTGTAGCAATTAAAAAGTTGTTAGTGGGGTGGGTGGGGGTAAACTAATTTTATTGATAAAATACTTACCAATTGCTATTGCTAGATTCCCTCCTCCCACCCCACACTGATGTCCTGCTAGTACAGTAATCTGCATCCTTGGGAATAAGATAGGATGACTTCACATGGGCCAGTGATGCAAGGTCAACTTCCAGAAATTTCTGGAAGTCACCTTTTGGGAGGAGGAATTCTCATCTAAAAGATAAGAGTGTTCCCTGTCCCAGAAAGAGTAAACTCTCCAATAGCCTCAGGCAAGGATTACATAATTAACCACCACCCCCAGACCCCAGCATAAAATGGCTAAATATTCCATACATAGCTACAAATGTCTGACAGTAGTATTTTACAGTGGTCAGAATATTGTTACCATAGACTGCAGCAAATACACAGGTTTCTAGAGGCTTGCTGTCTACCAAAGTAAAAGACAGGCTGCTGGAAAAAAGAGTCACATGTCTGATATATAATCTGATTGTCAGTTTAACAGGTTCTGTCAAGGTGACAAAGATTGATTGATTGATTATATGTCATTTGACAGCACATAATAAGGTAGCATAATGTGCCATTAGCAGTTTAAAATAAAGCACAACAGGTGCAAAAGTCTAAAGTTACACAAGTAAACTTTCTAATGTGCAGTAAAAAGTAACGATCAAATGCATACAGTTTGCCAGCAGTACACAAGTAAATTCAGCACTTAATGGATTAGAGTGTAAGCAAAGTATCCCAATTAACATATTTGTTAATGACTAAAAAATTTTAAAATTTATTTTTCATTCATACTTCCTTTAAAAATATTATTATTTTATGTTATATACTTTGCCAAAAAGATGTCTTAGTGTATTAGTATTATTGAATCATTGACATTCAAAGTCTACAAATTTGATAAGAAATGTTTCACTGTCAGTTGGGCTAGATGAGACACATTCAGGTTGAGTTCAGATTTTGTATGTGCAAGTCATGTGGGTATTCCCTATTCAACGAGTTAAGTGAACTTTATCACTTCAAACGATTCATTAACCAGAATGCAATTCTCCAAACGCTGGTTAGTACCAACTTCAAACAGATTTACACTTGTTTTGTTGGTGCAATACTTAAGAGCATCAGGCGAAATTTTAAAATCTGATTATGAAATATTCAAGGACTTGGCAGCAGCATCGGCTTTTTCATTGTCTTTAATTCCTATATAACTGAGCAGAATGGAGTCTTTTTTCCATTAGCTAGGATGGTGGTACTTAAAATCAAAACATATTATCAAATAGGACAGGCATGCAATCAAACCTGTCAATAGCAACCAAACATGGGCAAATTCCAAACTGGCCTTTGTACACAGATGACCTCTCAATGCAGATTTCACCTTTCAGACTTGGTTCTTGAACAAATACAATGCACAACATACCAATATTGTTGTTGTTGTTGTCATTATTATTAATATTATTATTATTTGAGGCAGCTTCCATACTTCCAGTTCAAAGAATTCATCTTATTAATTTATCATTGATAAATTCTGTTGGAAGTGTTTCATTCATAGATTTTTCAAGCTTCTTCTGTCAATTTTTCATATAGAATGCTTTTGATTTATATATAATCAGTCACAGATATAGATTTTAATTGCCCTAGCCAGACATTTTTTCCCAGAAATTATGTTATGTGGTAACAATAAATTTGTGAAATTTAATATAAAAACATGGGACAAAAAAGGAAACTGATATACCTAATTACTAAATGTACCAGAAAATGTGTTTTCAGTTCCAGATTTGGGTGCTGCTTTAGTATTAGTATTATCCCCCTTCCATTATATATATATATATTCATTCTCAAACTAATTATTTTAAAAAATCATTGTTTCTTCCAGAAAACCCAAGACCAGTAATTTATTTCACTGTACAGTTTTAAAAAGTTGATAATTAATTGACAACAAGCTTTCTTGCTACCTAAGAAATATTTAACGCCTAATGAATGTGGTATTTCTGGTAAAGTCAGATGATGAAGTTTTATTTGATTAGGTCCCAAAATAAGTATTGGAGGATGATAATAAAGGTTTCTGTGTTGTTGCTAGGATATTTTCTTTTTAATTTGGCTTTGGGTTCACATATTTTGTCCTAAAGATAGAATGTGCTGACAATTCCACACAAACCATATGGTGTATTAGGATTGACATTAGGTTTTTTATATGACCCTGGAGCAAACTTGTTCCCATGCTTTTGGTAGGTCCAGGAGATGAGCTTTCGCACCTCTTTTGGACTGTGTTTTGTTGTTATAGAGAATACAAACAATTGGAGAAAAATATTTACTGACCAAACAACTGGTTGTCAGCAACACCTTAATTGATTGTTTAACAAAAAAAAACTGTAAATTACTCCTAGCCACCCTTGAACTAGTCAGTGCCACTTGTTTTGATTGTCCAGCAGTTTGTAAACTAAATCTAGTGACCTTTTAACTTTACTTAACTAAGGTGTTAATTTGGCACTTTAATGGACAACAAATTAAAGTCATGTTAATATAATAATATTTGAGAACTCCTATGACCGGTGTCCAGTCACTTAGAGTAACTGCTGGTCAAAACCTTTGATCCACTACATATGTCTGACAAATACAGGGATTTTAGGATCTCTGATATACATATATGGTAATCAGTAGTTACCTTGGCTGTTTGTTTAAAGCAGCTTGAGTCAATTGTCTTAAAATAACAAACCATGCCAAATATAGAAAATGTCAACCCAGTAACTGACAAGTCATCTCAGTTCAAAGACTTGTGATGACTTTTTAAATTTAAACACTCTTCACATAATTTTATTCTAAGCTTATTGATTGTGCAGAGGTTTTGGCCTCAGTTGTGTGTTTCTGCAGCATTGGGCATAGCCATCCAAGACAGTTACTGAAGTTTCTGGACAGTTGAAATTTTCTAGTTCCTATATGTTCTAATAGAATTTTAATAGCTTTGTGTTAGGATTTTAGTGATGATAAAAGAAAACTTGCAAGCACCATACAAAAGCACACCTACAATTTAACAGCCTCTGCTAAAGGTACAAATTTATTTTCTACTATTTTCTGTATTTAAGAAGTCGAGGTAGCCAGTCAGGGTCTCACAGCCATGGAGCTCCGACCAGCATGCAACACCAAACAACAACAACAACCCTGAGTCCCCAGCAGCAACAACAGCAGCAGCAAACTGCCAAGGCAAATCTGTCAGGTAAGATTTTGTCAGAATTTACAATCATCTCCTGCATGGTATCATTCAAAACTGCAGCCATTTTTTGTGACTAATGCTATAAATGATCGTGCTGCATGATCCTCCTGGACAAAAACTAAACTATGCACATGATTTTCAGCATAAAGGTCAAGTCAAGGTCGATAGTCTGTGTTACTGTTTTGTTGGCTTAATGCCATTCTTCAGCACATTATAGACTATACATGGTGGTCAGTATATCTGGTGGAGGAAACACCGACTTTCAGGAAGCTATTGCCAAGCTTTCATGCTATAGACCCCATAATCTAAATTATAAAAATTATAATTTAAAAAAATTAAAATGAGTTTCAAAATCTGTCAATTGAAAATGTTACATCAGAACTACAGAACATGATTTGAACATTGCCAGAACATTTTGTTTTTTTTTAATTACAAATTTTATAAGTTTGTTATGGAGCCCATAGCGTTACCACATTATATCAGTGCTTGTGTTTTGAATAGTGTGATTGCCCTTGCATGAAATTGCGTTTCTTAAATTGCTTCCAGGAGAACAATCCATCACTCTCCCCAGTCTTATTGTTCAAAACAAAGATTTCCAGATGTTTTCTAGCAAACTTCTCCATTTTTGCCCAGATTTAATGGTAGTTTCCTTTCACAATTACTGATATGTTTACTATGGTTACAGGATCTGCCATTGTGATTTATGTCATGTGCCGTAAACAATGATGTTGTAAGTATTTGAGGAGCATGAATAATGTTCCTCAACACTACCAGGAGAGCTGCATTTTACAAAAACACAAAACCCTGATTATATCCGGAATTGCATTATAGCAGAGTGCATTGTAACGGGTCGAGAGCTCTATGAGCTTTACTTTACAGCCCTAAATGGAAACATTATAAAGTGTCCTGGCAGTGTAGATTTTTGTATGGCTGTATGGAGCAGTCATATCAAAAGGGGGCAGTGGGGGTGAGGGGAATCCAAAGCACCAAACTGTAATTACCCAACAATTTTGCACTGACTTTTTAGTACACAACATAATCATATTTTAAATTTAGCGTGTCTCCAATGAAAACAAATATTTGTACTGATATTGGTATTTTGGAGTTGAAAACATCATTTATGAACTATCTCCATTAGACAAGTTAAAATGAGGCAGAATGGCATCAT
The DNA here is from genome assembly GCA_016617855.1 of Megalonaias nervosa. Lineage (NCBI taxonomy): Eukaryota > Metazoa > Mollusca > Bivalvia > Unionida > Unionidae > Megalonaias > Megalonaias nervosa. Next base: position 20,343 of record JAECUM010003347.1, on the reverse strand, counting down.
TAGGTCACCCGGCCATAAAGCCAAGATAGCTTATGGTATGGCCCTGCATTCATTGTGTATAATCGGTCAACAGTAGCTATTTTAAACTTCACAAAAACCATTTCACCATTTTTGACCAAATTTGGCAGAGAGCATCCTGTCATAAAGAACATTTATATCACTAATAAAACCAGCTGTCAAATAGAGCCACTATTACTTAAAGTAAAAATAAAAATCTTCAAACAAACAAACTTCGTAAACAGTGTTCAACAGAATTTGGACAAATTTGTCAGTGAGCATCCTATCACGGCAAGCTTTCAAAAATGATTATTTAAGATGCCAACCAGCCATCGAGTTTGGCAACCATTACTTTAAAAAAAATTCTCAAACACTGCTCAGCAAGATTTGACCAAATTTGACAGAAAGCATCCTGGTATAAACAGCTTTCATATTATTACAAATGACAGCAATCTACTATCAAATATGAACACAATTACCAAAAACAGAAAAAAAAACACTCATCAGAATTTTATAAAATTTTGACAGCATCCTGGCATAAAGGGCTTTCAGCTTTATGGATGTGATACTGATCTGCCATGCAATACTATTAGGCCAAAAAAATGATGTGATTGTGGTAACCCGATCTATGCTATTTTAATGGCCCTGACCCTACAAACTTTTACTACATATGCAAAAAACAAAAAATGAATGCTTCTGATCATGCATGGTTTTCTTAGATTAGATTAAAAACTGTGACATAAACATAGGCAGGATAAATAAATGTATTTAAAAAATATTTGCATGAACCTTTCTTCACATTTTTTCACTGTTTTTGAGAACCACACATGGAGAGGATCCTCACTAAAAATAGGAAAGAAATTAAATGACTTTTCAAAAACCTTGCAGCACAACTTTACCAGATTTGACAGAAATCACCCTGGCTTGAAGGGATTTGAATTTTTAACAATTGATGATGATCTTTTATTAAAAATGGTTTTCATTATTAAAAAGAGAAAAACATTGAATTTATTTCTTCTCCTGCACTGCTCACTAGAATTTGAACAAATTTGATAGAAAGCATCCTGGTATAAACAGCTTTCAATTTTAGATAAATGCTGCCTGTCCAATATGAAATATGGCTTTACTATGAATAGTTACTAAAAAAATTACAAAAACCCTTCAATGACTTCTCTAGAAAAAGAATTTTACTAACTTTGACAAAAAGCATCCTGACGTAAAAACCTTTCAGTTGTGGACAAATGATTCTGAAATACGAACTAAGATACAAATCATAGAGAAACCTTGAAACAGTGTTGTAATGCAATCAATAACATAGGAAGAAATGTATACAGAAAGCATCCTATAGACTCAGATTTCTTGGCCAACTGCTACCGCTTTTGGCTGTTAGACAGATATGAGGCCAGGCAGGTGAGTGATTTCAATCCCACATGGGTCTCTTGTTTGTAGGATGGTTACCACTTTAAACTGGAAAAAAAACCCAAAAAACATTGATGCATTTTGGAGAAAATCTTGACAGATATTGGATCCATATGGATAAATGAACAAATAAGAAATGGGTAATTACTGCACAAAGAAAGATGAGAGGTCAGAGACCTCAGCACTTTGGATCTAAAACTGTTGTATATTACATCATGTCATTGACAAAAGTCATCTGAAGAGGTCACACTTGTTATGAAGAAATATATCTGTCAATTTTAGTCTATTTAAGGTGGATGGTTCAAACAGGTGCAGCTTTGTAAATTTTTTTGGTTCTGTTTTGGTTTTGTGGTTGTAACACCATTTTTTAGAACATGGTAACTTATACCTGGCAGCCATTATATTTGGTTGAGGAAGGACCCAGGAAGAACCACTAATCCATGGGAAGCTACTGGCAAGCATTCTCACATACCCATTTTAACTGTGCCAAGACTCGAACCCGCATGGACAGAAATGAGATGTGATTGATCCGTAAAGGCAAGCACCTTAGACCACTTGGCCGTCAGGGACCTTAGACCACTTTGCCACCTTAGACCACTCAGCCTTCAGGGGCCTTAGACTAATCCACCATCAGGGACCTTAGACCACTCGGCCGTCAGGGGCCTTAGACCACTCGGCCGTCAGGGGCCTTAGACCACTTGGCTGTCAGGGGCTCCAGATTTGTTGGAGTAGAGGATTTTTGCTTCATTATTGAACTTTAAACACTAGGTGTGATGATCTTGGGCAAAACATCTTTCTTTTGCTAAAGTTGATGACAGATGCAGAGAATCAAACCAGTTCTTAAAACAAAAAATGGATCCTAATGGATGTTTGCAAACTAGATGCAAGAAGAAAAAATAAAAACTTGAGACAAGAAAATCAAACTCCATTTTAGCAAAGAAAAACATCAACATATCTGTCCTGAAATACATCACTGACAAATTTATCTATTTTCGGACCCTGGAGTGTATCAACAGAATTGATTAAGAAACATTTTTGACAGAAAATGACAAGACTCCCAACCTCATGTCAAACTTTGCTATTTTTATAATGGAAGGCTAGATAAGTGCCTTTCCCTTGTGTAGGATGTGAGCACTCTAAAGATGATAATGAGAGTACATAAAACCAGTGGACCATGTGTAAGATAATTTTCATAAGCAACTTTGCCTGATAACTGAAATTCACATCATAGAATAATAAGAATGAAAAGGTTATGGTATATAACTTGTCAGAAATGCTGTTGTTTGAGTGCTTGTAAGATAGGCAGAGACAAAAGTATTTTAATTTATATACATTTTTACACAGCAGTAAGAATTATACTTTAAAATAATATCAAATTTGTCAATAAAGATCCAATCTTAATCTTTTCTCAATTAGCACATTTGGAATTACCCCAAGATTTTGTTACTGGTACTTGTACAGTTGTATAACTCAGATTCTTTAAGGGGATGTACTGCCAATTATAACATATTGTAAAGCAACATTTATTTGATTTTTATTACATTGAGCTGCAAAGCAGGGAGCAAATAAAATTCAGACATTATCCCCACCCACCCACCACCCACCCTGTCTTCCATACCCATGCCCATTATTAGATGTGGCACAGACTTTTTTTATTTTAAAGTATTTGCTTTAATAAATAAACTGAACATTTTCAAAATATCAACTTTTTCTGCCTAATGTTAGATTATATATTCATTCTTTTTAATTTTCATCCATCATTTGAGTCTGCACCTAATAATTTTTCTTGTTCTCTTTAGGAAGCATTTGGCATTTGGACCATCATAGACAATGACAACGGACATGTATCTAAACATAATGACATAATAACAACATGTATCGAAACATAGTGACATAATAACAAACATGCATCTAAACATAATGATATAATAACAGATTTTATCTAAACATAATGATGTAATAACAAACATATAACTCTACATTATTATGATGGATCACAATAACATCTCATGACAAAATAACTTCAGTTGCATTTTATCTCACATGGCCGTATAAAGCTCAGTGTGCTGACGGCATATTAAACCATTTTGTCCATAGAGTATCAGATATCTGTCAACATCAGCTTCTCATGAATCACTTGACACATGTTCGATTTTTGACAAAGAGAGTACGATGGCAAGGAGACCTTTTAACTTTGTGTATGTGATGCCGATTCACTACAAATATGGGGCCACCAACAAAAAACCTGTTTAAACAAAACACTTTAAAGTGATCTCTTCTCAGCAAATATTTGTTAGAATTTTGTCAAATTTAGTATTACACATCCTGGTATATTGGTCTTGCAGCACTATGATAATAGATGCCATTCAAGTATCAAGTTTGTCAGCCATTACAAAAAACAAAACATTTTTGAATGTTGCCTTAAGTTTTGCTCGTAAGAATTAAGTCAAATATGACAAAGTATTTTGGCAACAATGCCTTTGTCTTTTTAATAAATGTTGCTTATCCATGATCAAATATGACTGCCATTTCTAAATGAAAAAAATTCATTTAAAATTATTTAAGCAAATTCTGATCCATAATTGTTTAACATAATTTACTGGGTAATCAGACCTAACAGAAAGCAATTTGCGACAAGGCCTTTTAATTCTTTGTAGAATAATATCAATCTGCCATCAGATGTCGCTGCCATCACAAAAAATGGAAAAATGTTTCAACAACTCTTCAAGATTGGATTGAGAGTTGACCAAATTTGACAGAAAGCATGATGCATTAAGACTGTTGAAATTGGTACAGATAACTAAAGCTGATTCTCAAAACCACTTGAGATTAACAAATTAAATTTGGCATATTTGTATTCATACATTCATAACCTAATTAAATTTTCAGAGCAATGTTTGGCAGTTTTTCAGTTGTTTTACTTATTTCTGAATGTTCTGTTGTGGTACAAAAATCTTTTAGCACAGTTAGGTAGCTATGTTTTTGTTGACTTGATTTGATTTGCATGTCATTTATGGCAATTATTTGCAATGTTTCTGATTAATGGAAACAGAGGTTCAAAAAGCTAGATTCTATGCTTCATTTTATGTACTGTTAGTCCTGCTACTTTTAAAGACTTTTAAAGAAAACACTTTGTTCTTTATCCATGAAATTCCTGCATGGAATAAGGGTCGGCTTCCGTTCAGAGATCAAGATTGATGTTGTTTAATGGCTTGACTTGGACCTACTTCAGAATGGGCATGCCATGGTTATCTAGCATTTGTCAAAAACTCGGCTCCCTTTTGATAACACCGAGGTTAAGAATAAAGTCAAATTTGTTCCAGAGGATAGGAAAGTTACTGAAGTTTCCAGCAGCTGCACACATGCAGTTAAAGAATAACAAAGCCTCAGATTGACCTTCATTATAATGAATGGTTGAGAGCAGTGAAAAAATGTTTGTCTTCACAAATTATTAGAGGGAAGAAAAAGGTTCATGTCCAGGGAATATTTTTAAGTCCCAAGTTTATGTTCATTACATTGGTAAATTTAAAATGTCAGGTGTTCATACAGCTTGGGATTACTTTTTTTTTTGGCTGTTCTGATAAATTGCATGTCAATCATTGCTATGACTGTAATTTCTGGAACCTGTCACCACACCTTTATGCACTTTATTATCTATGCTTAGTTGAATTTTATTACGTCAAAACATGCAGTTGATACGGCCTGATAGTTAAGTCGATACGAAGAGTCAGTTAATGAATTAATCAATGCTTAACCTCTAATATATATATATATATATATCACATCTGTCACCTATTTCTGAAGTGTGTTTTAATGAAAATTGCATTCGATTTATGTCCAATTATTGTCTCACCTTTCCTTGGTCAGGGTTTGTCATGTGTTACACAATATTCATTGTTTAGTAAAAACTTGGTCGTATAAAGAATGTTATGCTATAATGAATCTTTTGTTCAGACATAACAATAAAACACCACCACCATGTAATTTGTCTTCATTTGTCTATGCTGACCTAAATTTAGACATCATTGATTGCTTGAGACAAAATTATGACTTATCATCAAGCTGTTTATCTGTTTTTAACATGTCAAGAGACGATCTATCAGAATAACTGCAATAGAGTGAAAACAAGTCACATAAAGTCAGTCAACAAACATGGTGATTAATTAAACAAGGACCATGCTTACACATTGTCTTTTGATTATATAGCCATTATGTCACACCCAAGTGCATCCTGTTGTTGCAATGAATTTGGATCTCATTACTATAAACGAAAAATTTAAAGTTTTCCCCAAGACTTAAAATTATCATAATAAAATTATCATAATAACATCTGTGAATGTTTCTTTCTTCAACTCCTCCTTCAGATAGTCCGAATTTTAATAGTCCGACTTTTAATTAGTACTGCTGCCAATACTGTTAACCTTTATTATGAACTATAAATTTTAAGCAAAAACAGCCGTGCTGATCATTTTTGAGGATGTGGTCACATGAGGTTGTCATAAATGCCATAATTAGTTTTGTCGGAGAAAAGAACAGAACTAGATTCCATAACAAAGTTTTGGTTTTTAAATATGCACAAATAGATAATTGATTTGAATCATTTGGCAAGAAATGAGAGGAAAATTATTGATGTTGTATCATATGACAACAGTTAAAGTTGTGATCCTTTGCTTAAGTGTTAATCCTTGCATTAGGGGGAAATAGTTAGGGTCTGTTTGACAATCAGAACATAGCCATGTGAGCTATTTGGTGCCAACTGTGAGCTGTTTGGTGCCTTAATGGACCATCACGTGTCTAGTACAAGTCTTCTGTTGTGCCACTTCCTCCCTCAAGAGAACAACAATGACATTTATTGCTATTTTTATGGTAATTTATTTTCACTCATAAAGTGATATTTGCTTGTCAAGGTTAGTCCATGTACAGAAGTCTTTTGCTAACATACATTTCCAGACAGATAACTTTGATAGGTGGTCAATGAATGTCAACCAGAGACCTTTCATTCATTGAAAAAAGGCTTCACTCCCCAGTACTGTACGCTATCAACCTCTTAGTTTTATGTAAATTGTGCATGAAATGTTTCAGGTATTTCTGTATTTAGGTCAGTTCATTTATGATTATACAGTGCCAAGGAGTCCACTCTCTTTTTTTTAGCACACCCAGGTAACTGACAGAAACCAGCATATAACATGGAGGCAGTTGTGGATCCCTTTCTTCATACTGAATAGGCCAAAAATATGCTACTGTTTACTTAATGTTTAAAGAAAAAACAGCAAAAAAAAATATATCAATCATTCTGTCTTGGAAAATGGCAGTCATGGAAATCTGGAATTATTATCATGAAATTTACAGATTTTGATAAGAAATCATATAATTTGGAAGATTTACACAACAAGAATATATTCTCAATAAATATCATAATTCATTATCAAATATCAGTCATTGAAAATGTTTGTAAATGTCTATTGATGGTAACACTATGAAATAAATACCAGCAAAAGCAGTCTTGATGAGTGAAATTCATGTTTTTATTTTACTGTTTAATTAGACTGCTCCAGTGGCCTAGTGGTTAGAGCATCCACCTTGGATGTGGGAGGTCACGGGTTAGAACCCCAGCCGAGTCATACCAAAGACTTCTAAAAAATGGTACTAACAGCTGCCTCGCTTGGCCCTCAGCATTAAGATGTTAGTGTTAGGACTGGTCGGCCTGGTGTCAGGATAATGTGACTGGGTGGGACATAATGCTAAACTGCCACACTGCAGACATCATAGCAATATGGCTAAAAATTGTTGAAGCTACATTAAAAATCCAAATCACACACACACTAATTAAACGTAATCATCATAACTGTGATGAACCCTCACCTATTCAGACAGGAAAAAAGTCCGTTGACAACAGTCATTCTGTGAGACATTATTTAAGTGCTTAATGGACAAGATGGCCTTATTCAAAACTTAATAGACCCTTCTGCATCACACACACCTAAGTTGTTTCCTTCCGCTAGTATTCTGTTGGCTGATCTTTAAGCTTTGCAGTGATACATTTGAAAATAACTTGCAAGTTGTAATAAAACATAAATCTTTCTGAATTTTCATGTTCTTTTTGGTGCACATCTTTTAAAGATTGTTTAATCGAGATGTAGTGTTTTACGACAGTGCGACTTGTTTGTGCTGTCTGTATTGATTATTGCAAACGAGTTGTATGTTTTATTCAGTCCTTGACATGATTTATCAAGATCAATAAAAGGAAGTAATATGTGCAACCACATAGATTGGTTTTAACCCTGCATTTTATTACCAATGAAGCTTTTGTAATAATAATAATAATAATAATAATAATAATAATAATAGTAGTAGTAATAATAATGATAATAATAATAATAATAATAATAATAATAATAATAATAAACTTTAATTTATGAGAGTATTTCAGTTAGGATAATATATTACTCTGCCCTTAGGCCCAAAGGATTCGTTGAGTATAAAACCACAAAGTGTATATGATAGGCCTTTCAAGACAATATTTATAAAGTTTTGTTTTTGAACACATTTAGATTTGTTTCTGATCTAATGGTTATGGAGAGTTTATTCACTAAACAGCCCCAGAGTAAGCAAATGTTTTTGTTTATTTTTGTTTGCTGATGGATATACATGGTTTAAGACAGAGAGGGAGGCAACTCAGATTTTACTAATACACATAATGGAGAAGGAGGCAACTCAGACTTTACTAATACACGTAACAGAGGGAGGCAACTCAGGCTTTACTAACACGCACATGTTAGTACTGCATGTCAACTGGATTTTTTCTAAAATTCAGTCATCAGATCATTAATGTTATTTTTCTAGAATAAAATACATTATATGAATGTTATGTAGGACAAAGGAGATTATAATTTTCTTGTATCAACACAAGTTGCTTGCACCACCAGCACCCCATCACTAATTCAAGAGTCATTGTATGGTATCCCTCTATTAGTAGATTTAAGTTTTAGTCATGGACATGGATTGTACATTTAAATTACTGCTTTAAGTGTCACTTCATCGTTAGCGCTGTACTCAATAAAAATCCAGCTAGCATTGTGTCTGTGTGCACAGTGCACAAATGTATGGATAAATAAAGTAAGAGAAAACAAAAACAAGATTTATGTACATTGCATAATTTTGACTAGGGTGGCTGTTGAGGTAGTGCATGTTGCATGGCAGATTTGATTTTGTGAATTTTGGGGTTTATCACCATCTTTAGCTCATGATAGGTAATATATGGTGGCCACTACATTTGATGGCAGAAGAAACCAGGAAGAACCACTGACCCACAGGAAGCTACTGGCAGGCTTTCTCACATAACCACTTTTGGTTGAACCAAGACCTTAACCCACATGGACAGAGGTGAGATGAGAGTGATCTGCCAGACCGGGTTTGCAGATTTTACTGATGATGGTACTATTTGGTATATGCATGGTACTGTTTGGTACATGCATGGTACTGTTTGGTACATGCATGGTACTGTTTGGTACATGCATGGTAATGTCACTCGCTTGAGCAGCAACTAATATTATAGGGTGACATCTGTGCAGATGCTCCAGTGTCATAACTATTGGCATTGCAACGGTTTATGTATGTCCAAAACACTATTAGGAAGGTATATTGTTTTATTGCTTACCAGATATTTAATACAAAACAGGCTCCATCCCACTGGATCTGCTCAGCCTTCTTAATGTGGGTTTAGATCAAGCATGTCCAACCTGCAGGCTGCATGCAGCTCAGTCCTTCAAATTGTGCAGCCTGTGGCCACGTCTGCAGTCCTTTTGAAAATATTCATTTTTTAAAAATTTAATATGCATAATTAATATGCATAATTAGTGATAAAGCACCATTCTTGCTGATGCGGCACATGACCTTAAGCATTTTATGTTTTGGCCTCTGGCCTAAAAAGGTTTGACACCCTAGGTCTAAATGGTGGATGCTTAATGGTTTTAGTAAGCCGATTTAGGCCTTGTCTTTCACTTTTGATAGCCAATTTCTAAAATTAAATTTATGGAATTTTAACACTTAGCTTTGTCCATGATATTGTTAATATGCTGTTTATACCTGATGTTGTCTCTTGGTTTTACAGTAAGATATAAATGGTGCACACAACATCAAGAACTTGGTTTTCCATGGTGTGGTAAACTACTGCTTGGAAGCTTTACATAAAAATTGCATGATGGCACATTTCTTGATGTTAAACTCCATCTGCCATGTTGGACTCCATTTAACTAATGTGTCATGATCTTTCTGTAGTAGCAGGTGATGACTGTGTGTTGATTGGCTGGTACACAGCACATTTGTCAGAGACGTGAACAGTTGCACGTAAGTTGATGGCAGTGTTGCTTATGTAGGTCAGGAATAGAATAGGATATAGTAACGTAACCTGGGAAAATTTGGCAATCTCAGACATGGAATTTTGTCAAAGACTTTGGAGGAATCTAGTACGACTATATCAACTTGAGGGCCTTTGCCAAAGTTCACAGGAATGTTATCAGTGATAATGAGGAGCTGTGTTGCACAGAACTTTTGGTTCCAAACCAAGCTGGTTTTCATGCAGGATGTTCTGGTTGTCTTGGTGGTTCATTATATGGGAGACTTTGATGGTTCCAGCATTTACAATGCTGCAACAGTTAGTGATACAGGAGAGATCATTATATGATTTAGATTTATCTTATTTCTCAAAGATGAGAACAATACTGACTTTATCCAGCCATATGGTATCTCTGTTGTGTCAAGAGAACTTGTGCTATTATTTCTCCTCCATCACTCTCTGGGACTAATATTAGCATCTAATCTGAACCAATTGCCTTTTATGGGATTCTAATGCTATTGACCACTTTCCACTATACTTAAGCAGTGATACCCTAACCTCAAAGGATATGCCAGAACTGGACATTAAATAAGTTAAATTGGAAATATTCTAGTCTCTCTAAAAATCCAATTTAACTGCTGATTATTTGAATATGTTGTGGGTCCAATAAATAATATTGTTTACTAAAAAAAGATTTGAACTCACTGTTTGAAAAGGGTAATTTAAGGGTTTTCTGTTTTCAGTATGAGGGCCATATTTGATGGCAGATGGGTATATTTTGCATCTGACTGAAAGCTCTGAATGCCAGGATGCTTTTTGTAAAATTCTGTCCTTTTCTGTTGTTTGTTTGGGGTTTTGTTTTGTTTTTGTTTCTCAAAATAGGAAATATTTAAAGATTTTTCTGTGTTTATGAACAGATGTCGTATTTGATGGCTAAACATTTTAAAGGCCTTAATGCCAAGATGCTCTAATTGGTCAAATTCTGCAGAGTAATTTTTTAGAAGTCACACTGCCCCAAAAGTTTCTTGAAACCGTTTTTATAAAGAAATTTTAAATAAAATTATGCACAGATGACACACACTGGACAAAGGACCATACCGTAAGCTCACTTGGCCATATGGACAAGTGGGCTAAAGATGGACTGCTAACTGCTCAGCCCAAATCATACGATTTGCTCTGGGTTTAGGACCAAGATCACATAATGGCACTCATCAGTTCACTCATCTCCAGTGGCTGCTAGATGAATACAGAGTATGTTAAATAAAAATTAATATATGTTTATTGTATTGTTACGCTGCATGGTCGATGATATATGTCTATAATTATGCAAAGTCTAAATGTGCTAGGATTTTTAAGACACTGCTCCTCTTTTCTCATGGTTGCCATCAAAGTCAGTCTTTTGGCTGAATCTTGTACAGTAATCATTGAGGCTAATGTTTATACAGTATGTAGTGAGGTTATAGTTTTTACAGTATTCAGTGAGGTTAAATCTATACATTGTTCATTGAAGTTAAAGTTTTGGCAGTATTCAATGAGGTTACAGCTTATACAGTACTCTCTGAGGTTAAAGCTTATTCAGTATTCGGTGAGGTTAAAGTTTATATAGGATTCAGTGAGGTTAAAGCTTATACAGTGTTCAATGAGGTTAAAACTTGTACAGTTTTCAGTGAGGTTAAAACTTGTAGTGTTCAGTGAGGATATAGCTTATGTTCAGTGGGGTTATAGCTTTTATAGTGCTCAGTGAGGCTAAAATGTATGCAATGTCCAGTGAGGTTAATGCTTATACTGTGTACAGTGAAGTTAAAACATGTACACTGTTCAGTGAGGTTAAACCTTATACTTACTGTGTTCAAAAGCTGTACAGCTACAGTGTTCAGTGAGGTTAAAGATTATGTGGTTATCAGTGAGGTTAAAACTTGTTCAGCATTCAGCGAGGTTAAAGTTTATAGTGTTCACTGAGTTAAAACTTGTACTCTGTTAGTGAGGTAAAAACTTGTACAGCGTTCAGTGGCATAACAGCTTATACAGTGCTGGGGGCCCCAAATGGCCAAGTGGTCTAAAGCACTCTCCATTATGGATCACTGCCATCTCACCTCTGTCTGCGTGGGTTCAAGTCTCTGATTTGGCCAATGTGAGTATGTGAGAAAGCTTGCCAGTAGCTTCTCATGAATTGGTTCTTTCCGGGGTTATCCGGGTTCTTCCTCCACTATTAATACTGGCCGCAATGTATAGCCTATCGTGTGCTGAAAAATGGCGTTAAACCCTACAACAACAACAACAACAGCAACAATTATACAGTGCTGAATGAGGTTCACGTTTATACAAAGTTTATTGAGGTTAAAACTTATAGAGTGTTCAGTGAAGTTTAAACTTGTACACTGTTCAGTGAGGTTAAAGCTTGTACAGGGTTTATTAAGGTTAAACACATGTTCAGATATTGAAGCATTCATTGTCTTTGTCTTTGATGTCACAAAGAAGTTGGTCTTGTCGTGATTAACACCAGTGTCTAGTGTACCAACCAGGAAGTAACATCTGTGTCCAGCTGATTGACTACTTGATAAATAAAAAATGACCACTGCAAGCACTTCTTGCCCAAATAGTAGTTTGTAAGATTTGCATGACCTTTTGGCCTTTCAACAGCCATTTCAGCAGACAACATGCACTGTTTTAATGCCAACAGATAAACAAAATAGCAATGAAAATAATTGACATCAAACATTTTAGGAACATAACAATTATTTTTATTTTTATGTGCAATGGGACAGATTTTGACCCTTGTCCATCTGTCTGTTCTTCTTTCTGTCTGTTTTACAATACCTTAAGTTTTGTATTTAGATCAGGGAAGTCATGTTCTGAAAGAGGAGATGGGGTTGCACCATATTACATGTCCTGTGCTACTTTTTGTCTTAGCTACAGTTGATTATACTTGTAAATTGGCATTCTCAGATTGCGTAACTCAAGACTGCTGTTTTATGACAACAGAATGAAAAATATCCCAACACATTCTACCCTCAATTACTCATTTATCTGAAGGAAATAGAATTACTAATTGATGACAATTCATGTTGTCATTGGCTGTCTTTGTAAGTAGCTGGTCATTTGGGGTTGTATTCCTCAGTGTGTCTTATCCGCTCATGAATGGCTTTGAAGTTTGTACAAAATGATGACAGTCCACCATCAAATATGGCCACTGTTACTCAAAATAAAAAAATATTTAAATGGTGTCTTAAAAAAAAATCACAAAACATAATTTTCCCCAATTGGACAGAAAATATCCTGTCATAGAGAGTTCGTAGATTTATGCAAAGTGATGTGATCCATCACATGTGTCTGATATTGCTACAAATTAGAAACCTGTAAAAATGACTTCATCTCAAAAGCTATTAAGCAGAATTTAACTAAAGTTGAAAACATAGCATCATCATATAGTATTTTCAGTTTTCAAATGATGCAAATTCACCATCAAATACGGCTTAAATATGAAAAGAATAACTTTAAATGATTCCTTAAAAACCACTTAACATAATTTTATAAAATTAAAAGAATGTTTCTAGGCATATAATGCTTTCAAATTTTAAAAATGTAACCATGCCATGAAATATGACAGCTGTTACAAAAACTTCTTCTAAAAAATTCTATACAGAATTTGACCAGATGTAACAGAAGGCAATGAATTATAACAAAATCTGCCAATCGGCCAGCAAATGTGGCCTCCATTACTAAAAAATCCCAAAAATGTGTGTTTCTCTAAGAAACTCCTCAAGGAAATTTGAGCCAATGTAACAGAAAGCATTCTGGCATACAGTTATGTCACAATGTACAAAAGATGCCAGTATGCCAACACATGTGGCCACTATTACTGAAAAGCAGAAAAAATTTAAGTTGCATTTTCTCAGAAGCCACTTTGCAGAATTTGACCATAGTTGACAGAGCATGCCAAGAATAAGAACATCAAAATATGTACAAATCTGCTATCAGACATGATTGTTGTTACTTAAAAAAGAAAATCCTTTGACGCTTATTGTCAAAACTACTCAGCATGGTTCCCCAAATTTGACACAAAACTTCCTTACATGAAGGTGTTTCAGTGTTGTACATATGTTGCTGACCTATCATCAGCTGTGGGTGCTGTTACTAAAAATAGAAAAGCCTTTGATAATGTCTGCTAAAAGCCTCTGAATAGAAAAATTTCTTTAAAAAACCACCCTGCATAACTTGACCAGATTTGACAAAAAGCATCCTTGCTTGAAAGTCCAATTTATAGAAATTTTACCAGTCCACTGTTAAACATGGCTGCCATTTCTAAAATTAGAGAGACATTCACTTAACTTGATCTGTAAATAAACTACTGAAAATAATTTGAGCAACCTGAACAGAGAGCATCATGGCATAAAGGCTTTCCATGATTGGACCAATGATGCTGACATGTCATCAAATATAGATGAAGATACAAAACTTAAGAAATCTTGAAACAGTTGTTTTCATAACATTCGCAGTTAGCATACTGCTACTACTAATAATAACAATAACAACAACAATAATAATGATGATGATGATGATGGTGATGATGACTTTACTTAAAGAAGCTCATTGGAACAACTGACTATTCTTCCATGAAGGCTTCTACATTTATATGTATACGATGTACAGTTTGTATGAGTTGGAGTGTCTTTAGACAAAAAAGATGTTAAAGACTAATTAATTGATCTATTACTACTATAAAATAAGTACAAGGCATTAAAATGTGTATACACATATATGTATGTATTATGCAATTGTGCATTACAGTACCTCTGCACAAAAGTAGCTATGTAGTGCCAACCAAAGATTACATTCAGAATATGTGAAAATAAATTGCACAAAAATTAGGAAGATAAAACCTTCCAAATAAATGTATAACCAAACATAACAAGGTAAAATATTAAATATAAATATGCAAAAATTCTGTGAAAGTATATAAAATAACAGATAAAAGTAACAAATTTAAAATCTTCCAAACCAGATTCATTCAAAGATTTATAGTAAACCTGTATAATGCATTCCATTACAGACATTGTAAGACATTGATACAGAAAACATCCGACTGACTAAGAATTCTTAGCCATCTGCTTTTGCATTTGGATATTATGTAGGTGCCAGCCAGATGAAAAGTCTCAAATCTACTAGGGCCTCTTGTTTTTATCTTACTGTGGGAATTTCTTGATTGACCATGCATGGATATTTCCACTGCCATCATTGTACCTTCAAGTTTTTATTTTATCTTGCCATATTAATAAAACATTTGTTTTAAAAAAAAATTTTTTTAAAATTTAGCAAGGTGTATGAACAGCATTAAGGTGATGTCATTGTATGGAAGCAATGTGGCACTTAAAAGATCCTAGTTTTTATAAACCCCTGATGAATCAAAAACACTTTGGCTGAATTGATTTAAGAAAATACCACCTTCAGTATCATGTAATTTAAAATTTAGTAAGTACTAGAGAAGGAGCAGACACACCAATGGTAGCCAACACTGTAAGGTCTTGGCAGGAGTTGAACTCACATCCTTTTTGTCATGTAGCACACTGACCACCAAGCCACTTTGCCTCAGTGACAAACAACTGAAACACAAAACACTAAGTCTGCAATGCTAAAAATTAAATAATTTAACCCAATGAAATTTCAATCACTCTATAAAATGTACAAGCAAGAAACTGAAAGGATTATTTTACTTTCTTGTTACTGTCTGTTCAATGGTTCCAATAATTTTGTACATACTCGGTGAATCTTTTTGTATTGAAATTGTGCAGTGGAACTTGAAACTTGAAAATAAACAAAATTTCATTGGAAATCATCATGTCCTCACCATCAGTCTATTCCAAGTGTATGAGACTTAGGACATTTTCTATCATACCCCCCTTGACATCATTCTGAAAGTACATTTATGACTGAGAAGCCAGTGGATTAATGTAAAGTCATCACAGGAGACATTTATGAGCCAACAATAATTATAAGGTGACATCTGTCAAGAAATTTTTTGATGCATTAACTGATAACAGGATGGACCTTTGGTCTTGAGTGCTTATTAATGTCTCTAGCACACAATTACCCCTCCAGATGACAGAAAGATGTTATATTAAGCAGGTTTCAGATCTGCTGTTCCCTTTTTCTCCATAGGTGTGTTAGCCTGAACATATTTGTTTCCAGCAAACAAATGACTTGGGTTCAAACCGAGGACCATGTACTGCTCTAGAACAGACTATTTAGCTAATGAGTATTACTGTGATTTTTAACTTTGCTGTAATCTGATTAGTTACATTACCAGAATCTGTCTTTATTAAAATAATTATACCTTCATGCATACATGCAAGGGTAAAATAAGATTCTAGTAACTCGTGTGGTATCTGCTTGCCAATATTCTGTATCCATGGCATACAATTCTTCTTGCCAGTATCCTCTATCCATGGCATACAGTTCTATTTGCCAGTATTCTGTATCCAGGGTATACAATTCTGTATCCATGGCATTCAGTTCTGCTTGCCTATATTCTGTATCCAGGGCATACAATTCTTCTTGCCAGTATTCTGTATCCAGGGCATACAGGTCTGTTTGCCAATATTCTGTACCCAGGGCATGCAGTTTTGTTTGCCAGTATTCTGTGTCCAGGGCATGCAGTTCTGTTTGCCAATATTCTGTATCCAGGGCATGCAGTTCTGTTTGCCAATATTCTGTATCCAGGGCATGCAGTTCTGTTTGCCAATATTCTGTATCCAGGGCATGCAGTTCTGTTTGCCAGTAATCTGTATCTCGGGCATGCAGGTTTGTTTGCCAATATTCTGTATCCAGGGCATGCAGTTCTGTTTGCCAATATTCTGTATCCAGGGCATACAGTTTTGCATGCCAGTATTCTGTATCCAGGGCATGCAGTTCTGTTTGCCAATATTCTGTACCCAGGGCATACAGTTTTGCATGCCAGTAATCTGTATCTGGGGCATGCAGTTTTGTTTGCCAATATTCTGCATCCAGGGCATGCAGTTCTGTTTGCCAAGATTCTGTATCCAAGGCATACAGTTTTGCATGCCAATATTCTGTGTCCAGGGCATACAGTTTTGCATGCCAGTATTCTGTATCCAGGGCATACAGTTTTGCATGCCAATATTCTGTATCCAGGGCATACAGTTTTGCATGCCAGTATTCTGTATCCAGGGCATGCAGTTCTGTTTGCCAAGATTCTGTATCCAGGGCATACAGTTTTGCATGCCAATATTCTGTGTCCAGGGCATACAGTTTTGCATGCCAGTATTCTGTATCCAGGGCATACAGTTTTGCATGCCAATATTCTGTATCCAGGGCATACAGTTTTGCATGCCAGTATTCTGTATCCAGGGCATGCAGTTCTGTTTGCCAAGATTCTGTATCCAGGGCATGCAGTTCTGCTTGAGAATATATTGTGCGTCACTAAGAAGTGACGATGTTTTCTTCTGCCTGTCTATTCATCTGTTTGCCCGTCTGTCCCATGTTCCATTTATTCATATTTTCCTTTTAAGTACAAGAGGTGTTAGAATAAATATTATCAGGTAAAAATTTATTGACATTTTTTATAAATTCATAATTTAAGATTTTAACTATTTTGAGTCATATCATACTTTATTTACTGAAATTCAAAGTCTGTTATTTGTTGAAATTTTCTGCAGTTCCAACTCCATTGAATGCTGTTGTCTCAGTACTGTTGCAGCAGAGAAAATTAGAAAAATTGGAAGTCATATAATAAAACAATTATTTACTTTTGATTCCAAATGATACAAGAACTTACTGACACCAGGAAATATTTTATTCATCTTGTCCTTAAACCAAAGGAGGGTTGGTGGTTAAATTTTTATGTTAACTTCATCAGAAGTCAGTAACTTACAATATCACATAATAGGTAATATTTCATACACATGTATGTGATTACAGTCATCCTACTTTTCAAGGTATGCCCTGTGTCTTTTATCTGTCAATTTAAACATGTTAGATGCAAAATAGGCAGTCCTTTGTGCATACTGCTGGGAAAAAAACAAACATGTAACAATACTTCAAGAGCAGCACAGAACACTTGTCCACATACTCAGTGTGTAGTGTGGAAAAGAATGTAACACCTACCATAAGGAGATGAACAACTGAATTTCCAGTTTGCAAGCTATTGACATTGCCAGCTAGCAAGCTATTGTCATTGCCAACTGTATTTAGGAGGAAGGACAGGGCCGAAGTCATTCATGTGAACATTTTCACCATCCCAGCCAGCTGCACCAGCTGGTCATTCAGTGATGCCAAAAGCTTGTTAAAATTAGTCCATAACTAAATAAAATTAGTCCATAACTAAATAAAATTAGTCCATTAGTCCCAGTGCTGAGCCTACAGATGAAGTACATGGTAATTAAACGAGGCATCGTTCCTATTAATATCATCAATCTGTCTAATGGCCTCTCATGATCAGAAGAACAGTTTCTTAATGCTCTTGTATCACTGGGATCAAACTTCCTGAAACCAAAAGAATCCAACACCAAGCAGGCCATGACATGGCAATAGAAGAATTCCAGGTCAAGTACTGTAAGCACACTGAGCTCTATGCCAGAAAGACATGTGATGATGTCAGTGCCACAATGTATTATATTGTGACCAGTGGAAATACAGACAACATGCTGCTTGGTAAGAAAACCAAGATTTCTGACTTTTACGTGCCCTCTCCAGAGCAGCAAAATTAATGGATTATTTTTGTCAGCATTGTTGGCTATGTGGCCTATAAATATTTCTAGCCCCTGTTGGCATTGCATTTTGGAATGTAAACATATAACAGCTATTTTTTTGTGCTTTTGTATATCATTCATCTGACACACACAAATTGCTGTGGATCTAATTGTGGGCTCCACTGCGTAAACAATGCTGAGACAGGGCAATGAACCAACCATGATAAATTCCACTTCTCCAAAGAGAAGGGCTGGTCATGTCTCACCCAAGAGTGAAGACAGGATGACAAATTTCTCATTACAAACTCCAGAACCTTACTCCTTTCTGTACACCACCACCTCAGATTTAGTATCTGGAACCCAAGGGATAGTTCAGCAAGATGTGTGGTCTTGGGAAGAATCTTTGCTTCGTATGATCAATGACATGTCATTGCAGAATGGTCATCAGTGGCAACACATCAGTTGTGGCATGCCTCATACATCATGGGTTTTCTCATGCTTTTTCTCTTTGCTTAGAACCTCCTCCACTAGACAGACTCCTAGGAGGTCACTCTCAAAGTGTGCCACATTCTGACAAGATAACCCACCCAGACAGGGGTCTCTGTATTGTCAGCAGCAGAGATACTTGTTTAACTGTGGGGGAAGCCAATAGTAGACTTGTTTTCTATTAGACTAAACAACAAGCTCCCTCTTGATGTCTCCTCAGTTCCAGACTAAATGCATTAATTATGGATGTCTTCTGTTTGAAGTGGGATTATCTGTACACCTGCACCTTCCCACCGCTTAGACATTTAGAAGAATCCCTAAAATTCATCACCAAGTCAGGACTTAAACTTCACAGCTCTTCCTGATAGTAACCCACCCCCCACCCCACCCCCGCCATGACCCTAACATTCATGGTTCAATGACCTTGATAACCAGTTAGTAGATGGTTTTAGGGAATCACCACTGAGGAGGGATCTGTTGATGCAGTACTGAGGTTCCCTTCTAAACAACAATACAGATTCTCCACCTTCACTCGTATCCAATGATCTGCCACAATCAGTTTTCAGGCAAGGTTGCCAACTGCATCACCTCAGCTAGAGAGTAAAATACATCCAAGGTGTATGACACAAAATGGAGGATTTTATGTAACAAGAAACACATTGATCATATTGGTCCCACTTTAACTGTAGTTGTAGATTTTCATTTTGAATAAAAAGACTGTTCTGTATCCAGCATTCAGGGCTATAGGATTGCCCTCTCCAATGCTCGCAAGTGCTTTGTGGGCTCCACCAATGGGTCGGACTGTTACCTTTCAGAATTGATCTGAAACTTTGAGCTTTAGAGACCAGTATCTCGCTCTTCAATGCCTAGTTAGAACCTTTTTTGTGTTGTTTGGTCATTAATGAGACCTTGTTGTAAACACATGAGTGAAGCTCCTTCAAGTACTCTACACTTAAGACAGTCTTCCTTCTGTCACTAAAGTTGGCAAGGAGAAGTAGTGAAATTCAGGCCTAATTTTAAGTTGTTTATGGTTCAGTGGTAACTGTGATACATTTACTCATTTTTCCCAACCTTTGTTTCTGGCCAACAATCAGCTACTTTTTAGTATCCCCTGATTCTATTGAAATTCTGTCTTTGGTCGCATCTGTGCTGTGGATGATCAAGATAGGCTTCTCACTCCACATTCTCATCATTCTAATTTTATCAGTGTTGCAGCGGAGCAAAGGCATGTAAGCAATGGGTCCAATTGTGATAACCCAATAAGATGTCTAACTATTCTCCAGTTTGCAGTGGTAAATTTAGCAATCTCCTTCCAGTTCAAAAAGATTGATACTCCAATGGTGGAAATTACTACGGAATCAGACTGGGATCATGTTGTTTTTGTTCTAGACGTCCAGTTAC